>UESW01004838.1:455140-527832 GCA_900491605.1 Calamus simplicifolius
TTTTTGATAGACATGTAGAGGGCATGGGAGTTAGATGTGTACAAGCATTGCTTTGAGTCTAAGTGGGAGATTGATAGAGATATAGACTAAAAGATATGCTTTATGTCTTTACATTTTTAATGAGAATTCATTTTGAGCAATGTGTGCCATTTACTATATATGTGCATGTGTCTAGTATTTACAAAGAGTATTTGATCTAGTGTGTAGAGTACGGCTTACACACAGAAGACTAGATCATCGGTTCTTTTGGAATACAAGTTTATTGTTCACAGTTTTAGATGGAATTGGACACACCATCAGTAGAACTGTAGCACAAATTTTAGTAGGTCTGTCTTGACTACGGGGAATGGTTTATTCTAACTATTTGTGCTAGTACACTTTGTGTGTATTGAACAGGACCCAGTTGAGTTAATTATTTTATACTGACTTTATAAAATAATTTAAACTCATGAATATTATGATTACTTATGCTCTTAATCTGAATTCTATTTCTAGACACGTGTATGTAGTGATTATTGCTTTGATTACACATAGAGTGAGATTCTATATGAGTCAATAAACTCAGTGGGTTGGGCAATAACATTATATATATGGTGAATATTAATAGTTGAAGGAATCCACGTCCTGTTAATTTGGATTGATGATATCCCCTTGAGAAAGCTTATAAGTTTTGATTGTATCAAATCTTGCAAGTGGATTTTGAATCCGATACATCAAATAAGTTAAGTGGATAAGTCTCAAGGATAATAACAGCCAATTAAATTATATTGTCAGTATTAAATTTAATTGGTGGATATCTGTAATCTTAACGTGGGGAGATAATAAGTATTTAATATTAAGGCTCGAAAATATAAATTCGAATATGATTAGGAGTACAATTATAATTCTTTAGTGGAATGAATTATAATTTACGTAATTGAATCCTAACCCGGGATAGGATTAGGAGATTTAATTACGTGGGAAGTCCTTTTCATATTTGCCTATTGGTCCCTGTTGTAGCCCTATAAATACCCTCTCAATTGGTTGCTAGGGTTAACGCTTTTGAGAAAGAAAGAAAAGCAAGAAACCCTAGGTCGGCCGAGAGAGATCCCACCATCTTGTGAGAGAAGAAGGTATTTCGGGAATACGGCGGAAGGCCAAAAGGTTGAGGTCGAGCAATCAAATCAAGTGTTCCAGGTTCAAGTCTGAAGGTATAATCTTATACTCATAGATTAGAACGGTAAAAGATTTTTGCATTACTCATATACGCTATAGCCGTGATCTTGGGGTATTCCGCGCTCCCCAACAACAAGTTCATGTTTAGATCTAGGCTTGCCCAAAACCACCTCAAGATAGCAGAGGTATGACACCAAACCCACCCCCTTTCTGGCCTTCCATGGTTTCTTCAATTCGTCGTCGATGTCCATGGTCTCTAAAATAGCAGAGGTACGTCCCTTGGTCGCGCGCACGGTGTTGAAGCTCCTCGCAACAAAGCGAAAGAAACGGAGGAAATTATGAGTTTATTATTTTTTTAAAACAAAAAAATTTAGCCGACGCTTTAAAGCGTTGGCACGATCCGACGCACGCCCGACGCTTTCCAAAAGCATCGGGATTTTTCGTCTCCACTCCCACTATCTCGACGCTTGTAAAAGCGTCGGGACGATATTTTTCGACGCTTTTAAGCGTCGAGAAATGACATTTTTAGCGTCGGAATAGCGACAATTTGTTGTAGTGGCTCCTCCAGCTTCTGATTACACTCCTCGAGTCGACGCTCGGCTCGACGAAGCATTCGGCCATCAAAGGAGCCCTCCCCCGAAGATTCAGAAGAGGAGCGAGGGCGGCGATGTTGGCGCAGGCGCTTCGCCTCCTTTCCGTGCCACCGCTTAGGAGAAACGCTAGCGTGGCGAGAGGGAGACCGGGGCCATTTGGATGCTTCACGGTGATGTGGCTTGGCCGGGGATCGGCGGCGATGGTCTGCAGGAACTGGCGATCTCCGGCGGAAGGAATGCTGGCTAGGCTGCATCACCCTTGGGATGGACGGGTTCAACTCCGGCTGCTGCAAGGCCGCCTGCTGGTGCTGCAGGCCTTGAACCATCGCCGCCAACGACTGGACCTGCGTGGCCAGGGCAGTGAATCGATCCTCCTGGAGTTGTTGCAGAGCAGATGCAGGAACGTCGTTCTATGGAGCAGAAGGCCCTGCCCTCCGGAGATTCAGAGGCTCCGGAAGACTGGATGCGAGAGCCGGGGGGACCTCCGCGGGTGGACCAGCCCCGCAGCGCTGCCCCCCAGCGCGACCGGCTGAAACTCCTTTCGTTCGAGTCGTCACCATGGCTTTAAGAGCTCGAAGACAGGAGAAGAAGAAAGCTGCTGGTTCGACGTCTTTCTCATACTCCCCCTTCCTGGCACGCCAATCTGATGACGCCAAGTCACCTTCCTTAAACGTCGGGGAAGACGGACGTCCTTCTCCTCGAAGTCCTGCAAGAAAAGTCCTCGGGACCGGTGGCGCCGGTGGGGACCCTCCGACGATCAAGTTAGTCACTTGGGTTCAGACAGAGAACCGCTCCAGCGAAGAAGAGCTGAGGCAGTTAGGGTTTTTTGCTAGGAGGAAGAAAGCTCAGAAAAAACCAGAGTTCAGATCCCACTTACAGTGCGAGCACATGCCTTTATACCTGTCCGAATACCTTAGCTTACAGCTCTGGGAGATCACCATCGTGTCATCGCTGCGCGTGCCGGAGATGTCCCGTACTGCTTGCTGGCATGATATCATACGTGTCCAGTAGCTGTGAAGGCGTTCAGCGCACGCCGCCGGTTGATATGACCGGGCACCATTGCAAGCGGTAGCGAATCGTACGCCGTAGCGAGGCATGGCGATGCACAGGGACATGCAACGCGCCAAACATCGTTATGAGGCATGGCCCTCCGTAACGTGGCGCAATCACGGGAGTACCGAGTCGTACGCCATGGCGAGGTATGGCGATGCACAGGGACATGCAACGCGCCAAACACCGTTATGAGGCATGACCCTCCGTAATGGGACGCAATCACGGGAGTACCGAGTCATACGCCGTGGCGAGGCATGGTCATGCACTGAGAATCATGTGTGAGCACCGTGCAACCTGGTAGTTGTCGTTTTCCTTGGTAGTTGAGTTGCATGCTGATCGCTGGTGGCCCCACCCAGCGACCCCGAGGGGGTCCTGGGGGTGGGGGAATGCTGATGCACCCCGACCCCGAGGGGGTTCCGGGATCAAGGAGTGGTGGCCCCACCCAGCGACCCCGAGGGGGTCCCGGGGGGTGGGGGAAAGCTGATGCACCCCGACCCCGAGGGGGTCCCGGGGTCAAGGACTGGTGGCCCCACCCAGCGACCCCGAGGGGTCCCGGGGGTGGGGGAATGCTGATGCACCCCGACCCCGAGGGGGTCCCGGGGTCAAGGACTGGTGGCCCCACCCAGCGACCCGAGGGGGTCCCGGGGGTGGGGGAATGCTGATGCACCCCGACCCCGAGGGGTCCCGGGGTCAAGGACTGGTGGCCCCACCCAGCGACCCCGAGGGGGTCCCGGGGGTGGGGGAATGCTGATGCACCCCGACCCCGAGGGGATCCCGGGATCAAGGACTGGTGGCCCCACCCAGCGACCCCGAGGGGGTCCTGGGGGTGGGGGAATGCTGATGCACCCCGACCCCGAGGGGGTCCCGGGGTCGATAGCTGCCGTTATCTTCTATTTTGACGATGCGGGATCAGTCATATCATTATTGATTTATAATTTTTTTCATTATGGGAAAGAAAAGTAAAGTTATTTTTATCATACTATTGTGTAGGGCCTCAATTAGCCAAGCCCAAAAAAATCAAATATGAAATCCTTTTCTTGCATCCATCCAAAATTGGTTTAAAGTAAAAGATATTGATATTATGGAGCACCTACCTGGTATTGATATCCTACATCGTGCACAGCGCACAGCGCATAAAGAATTTTTCTAAACTTTTATATTTGAAAATCTAAGATTAATATCTTCTCTCATTAATCTAATTGTTTAGAAATTGAGTGCAAGTCCTAAGAATAATTTACTATACTTTGAAAGTCAAAATTTAGCTGACCCCCCTTGTAGTTGGAAAAAGCTTAGATGAGTTGAGTTAGCTTTGAAAGTCAAAATTTTAGATGTTGGCTGATTTATCTAGAAATCTGCATGAAAATATTCACTCCAAACATCCTCAAAAATTATTTTACAATCATAGCTCATATGAGCTGCCCTATATAAGAGTAGACTTTGAATAAAATGTAACAACTAAAGCACAATCGTTAACAAATAGTTTGATTAGGACTGTTATATAGTTGAGCAATGTGAGTTAGATTATATTGATTTAATTAGAAAGGGCTTTGTGCACTATGCATGGTGTAGGATGCGCGCATTGCTTATAATAATTGATTTGCTCATGCATGCAACGAGAATATTTTTATCCTTTCCGTGATGCACGCACAGCCATACATCGTGTGGTGGACGCATGCCTACACCGCACATGATGCAAAAGAAGCTTTTTCAATTAATTTATCTGATCAAGTTAATCAAAGTAAACTAATCATGCAAGATAAGGTGAGGCAAATCTTGATTCGGCCCTCTACAATGGATTCCTAAGGGCTAGGCTTTCTTTCACCACAAGGTTGGTCACTAGGAACCTTAATTCTTTGGTAACGATCCCAAGATCATATTAATGCTTTGGGCACTGAAAACAAGAATTTCAAGTGGATAGGATGATTTTGTGACCACTGATCAGAATAATCGTTCTTATGGGGCTAAATAATCATTCATTTACTGATCACTTGATGCATCAAAATGAACCTTTAAAGCATTTTCAATTTATGTTGAGGTACCACAGGCTTTGTAGATCATGATTCAGAGCACGGATCGGATGACATTAAGTTAGTTATTATTGCGATCTTTTCTATCATTTAAATTTACTTTTTTAAATTATTATTCCCATCATTTAAATTTGCACATATACATAATAATGTTGATTATATAATACTTTTGGCTATTTGTGAGTTTTGCCATAAATAATGACTTCAAGGACATATGAGCAATATAAAAAAGAAAGCAGTAATTGATAGAAGGAATTGGGGCTCTATTTTTTTGAAAATAAGTAAAATAAAATAATGTGTCAAGCCCATTTTTTGATCCAATTAATTTATTAGCGGACTAAAATTATATGGCATAAAAACTCGAGTGAAAGTTAATTGGTAGCAATATAAGCATATATTACTTTGCAGGACTCACCATCATCCTATAGATAGTTTTTTCTTTATGCTCACCAACTTCTGCTCACTCGAATCAGCTTTGATACTATTTGTGTGGCTTGAAGCTCATTTATTGGTTCAATTAGTTCATTAGCTAGTCGAAATCATATGGTCCAAAAACTTGAGTAAAAGTTAATCAGTGGCACAAGGACTTGAGTACAAGTATATAGCACATTAGTTTTTCATCCAATGTGATGCTAAATTTGAAGTATCACAATAGTATGATAGTTGAATCCACATAATAAATATTAACAAAATCACAAAAGATAAGCCCAAATATATCTCAAATTAATCAAAGTAGAGAAATTAATACTCAATTCCAGCTAAATTTAAAATTCAACACCAACGATAAAGATTTTTTTGGATCTCATCATCATCCTTATGTCGAGATAGCTCAATTTGTTTGCTCTCTTCCATAAAAGATTGAGTAGCTATTGAGAAATAACTACCTCATATAACTAATAAAAAAATAGCTATTGTTAGTTTCTAGCAGTTATACCTGTTGGGGGGTAAAATCGCCATTGCGTTGATAATCCTGCGAAGGGGCTAAGATCAGCCCCATCCCTCCGCCCGCTACATTACGCCCATAAAGAACGAGCTGACTAATGTGGTCCAGCGGGCCGAGCAACCCATAGCTCGGTTCTCCCCGAGTGACCCATAGCTCAGTTTTCCCGAGTTTCCATAGCCCGGCCTTCCCGAACTACCCGTAGCTCGACCTCCCTTGAGCTACCCATGATTTGGTTCTCCCCGAGCTACCCATAGCTCGGCTTCCCCGAGCTTCCCATAGCTCGGCTTCCCCCCGAGCTTCCATATCTCGGCCTCCTCGAGCTTCCATAGCTCGGCTTCCACGAGCAATCCATGACTCGACACTCACCTCCGTGGAACCCGACGCGGGAGAGCCCAGGCCTAGCGTAACAGAATCCCAAACAAAGAATCATATCGAGAAATGGTCTAGGGTCTACGACAACGGCCTAGGACCTACGCGTTCATCAGATCTCGGGCCATCAAAGAGCTCTCCCAGCCGTCGATCCTTCAACGAACAAGATACGGATCCTACCGGCCTTGCAACAGCTTGATTCGAATCATTTCTGTATCCTAACAACCTTCAAACCTTCCAGAAGGCGCTCAAGATCCAGGTGATTACCTATAAATACGACATTCCCAGATTCTCTCAGGTATGCGCTCATAGCTCCTGGCTCACTCTCACACTCATTCACTCTCTTTCACCTTCACTGCTCGTCGGCGCTCCCCTAGAGCTCCCGATTGGCTACCCCTGGAGGGACTCCCCAGAGAGATCCTTTTCCTCATTTCTGTTGATCGTCGATCCCCACTGACTTGAGCGTCGGAGGGTCTTCCACGGAGGGCCACCTCCAATGCCTCTCGCGTGAGGACTTCTGTGCAGGTCCGCCCAGGAGGAAGCCCAAATCAGGAGACCGGCCGTGTCCAAGTCGGAGGACAGATCCCGATGGCAACAGATTGGTGCTAGAGGAAGGGGTCTCAAGTCCCGTTAAAACTTGAAGAAAGGAGATAAGGATCTCGATCTGGAGTAGAACCTCTCCAATGGCTAATCGAAGAAGAGCAACCTCTGAAGCCCAGGACCAGGTCATCTCTCAAAGACCTGATCCGATAAGCAATGCGGCACCACAGCCGCCGCCAGTTGAGACCCCGTCACCGCCAGCCATCCCGGTAACCCAGGATCAGTTTGCCACATTGGTTCAGCAGGTCCAAGCCCTGACCCATCTGGTTCAGGAGCGCTTCGCAACTGCCCCTGCTCCATACCTTCATGAGGAGGCTGCAGCTCCTTTCTCTCCGGCCACCTCCTCTTCTGGTCCGCATGGAGCCGCAGACCCCCCACACCGACCCAAAGGGGACAAACCAGTCCCACGAGGCGGCTACAACAGGGATCCTCCCAGATCTCGGTGAGCCCGGTCCCTCTCTCCGGTGTCCTCCTGCCATGATTCGACGTCGTCCCCGCACTCTCCTTGCCCAGCTCCTCCTCTTACATATGAAGAGGAGATCCTTCGACAAATTTAGGAGATGCGTCAGGAGCTGGACGCCGCCAAGCAGGCCCATCCACCTCAGCCCAAGGCAGAGCAAGGCATCCCTTTCTCCAAAGGGATCATGGAGGAAGTGATTCCCTCCCATGTTAAGCTGCCCGCCATCGAGCCCTACCATGGCTCTTGTAATCCGGACGATCATCTCAGTAGCTTCTGGTCAATAATGATGTTCCACGGAGCATCCGACGCGATCCTCTGCCGTGCCTTCCCTTCCACCCTCAGAGGATCTGCCCGAACCTGGTTTAACGCCTTGAAACCAGGTTCCATTGATTCATTCGACAAGCTGAGCCATCTTTTTATTGGCAAGTTCGTCAGTAGCCGCCATCACCGACGAAGGTCTGACTCCCTCTCTGAAGTTAAGCAGAGAGAGGGGGAGTCCTTGAGAAATTACCTTGGCCATTTCAACAAGGCCATGCTGGAGGTGGACCACCTTAATCATGAGATGGCTATGTCCGCCCTAGCAGGGGAAGTTTTGAAGGAGATCGACTTCTACTTGGCGATGGAAGTCAGCTACCCCCAAACCTCTCCGATATGATGGCCCTGGAAGGCAAATACATCAGGGTTGAGGAGTCACGGAGAGCTGCCTGCACCAAGCTGGTGAAGAAGAAAGAACCTAAAGGTTCCGATAGGCACTGGCCCGTCCGTCAGCCAAGCCCGCCTCGTCGCCAGAGAGCTCCCCCGCCGCCACCGAGAAATCGCTCCCAGAGCCCGCCTAGGCGATTCGACTGGTACACTCCACTGACTGTACACAGGGCACAAATCCTCATGGAGATAGAGCGCCAGCTCCCCCGACCAGCCCCTCTTCGAGGGAACCCAACTCGAAGGGACCCCGCCAAATACTGCCGCTATCACCGGAAGCACGGCCATGACACTGAGGAATGCTGGCAGCTAAAAAATGAAATTGAGAGGCTGAACCAGTTCAGGAGGGCGCCTGAGCCCGGGCAAGGAGGTGACTGCCAGCCCGAGCCTTAGCAGCCTCCTCCCCCTCCCAATCCACCCGTGATCGGCCATATTAACATGATTGAAGAGGCCGGCAGCTCGAGCTCCATAAATGAAGATGAAGGCTCGGCGCCAAAGAGAGCACAAATGGGCGAGCTCTCCTTCTCCGACGATGATCTCCAAGGGGTACAGTTTCCACATGACGACACATTGGTTGTATCCCTCAATTTAAATAACTACGATGTAAGCCGGATCCTCGTTGATAGTGGAAGCTTCGTGAATATTTTGTACCTTGATGTGTTTGCCAAGATGAGATTGCTCATGGAAAACCTCCGAGCCATGGATTCCACCCTAATGGTATTCACCGGTGATGTTATCGTCCCAGAAGGGGTCGTAACCTTAACGGTTCGGGCAGGAACCTGACCCCTTGTTGCCACTGTCCACACGGACTTCCTAGTGACTAAGCTCAGGTCGCCCTACAATGCCATATTTGGAAGACCCTGCCTGATGTCTCTCAAAGCTGTTGTCTCCATCCCACACTTGTCTATGAAATTCCCCGCCGGGCAAGGCATTGGCATCGTCCAAGGAAGCCAAACTATGGCTCGGCAGTGTTTTTGTCACCAGCTTTCAGTCCAGAATGCCTGAAGTTGATGGGCTAGACGCTCGGGAGGACTTCGCCAAGCAACGGGAGGAACCAGCCGAGGAACTGGAAGAAGTACCACTGGACGAGGCTTGTCCCGACCGAACCATAAAGATCAGGTCGCTGCTGAAAGGTGAACCTCGGCGGGAGCTGATCGAATTTCTTCGAAGCAATGCCGATGTCTTCGCCTGGTCCGCCTCTGACATGCCAGGAATCAGCCCCGAAGTTCTCGTCCATCGCCTTAACGTGGACGAGATGTACCAACCCGTCAAGCAAAAGAAGAGGAGCTTTGCCCCAGAACGGCAGAGGGCTATTGAAGAGGAGGTCGATAAACTCATCAAGGCGAACTTCATCCGGGAGGTAAATTACCCAAATTGGCTGTCAAATGTCGTCATGGTGAAGAAGTCGAACGGCAAGTGGCGGATCTGCATCGACTTCACCGACCTTAACAAAGCATGCCCGAAGGACAGCTTCCCTCTCCCCCGGATTGATCAACTTGTGGATGCCACCTCGGGTCATCAAATGCTGACGTTCATGGACGCCTACTCCGGCTACAACCAGATCCGGATGGCCCCCGAAGATGAGGAAAAGACCGCCTTCATAACCGACCGAGGTACTTACTGTTACCGTGTTATGCCTTTCAGTCTTAAAAATGCAGGAGCCACCTACCAAAGGCTGGTCAACAAAGTATTCAAGGAACAAATCGGCCAGAATATGGAGGTATACGTCGACAACATGCTAGTTAAAGCAAAGAGGCATCACAACACATCAAGGATCTCTCGGAGAGCTTCACGACACTCCGCAAATATCAGATGAAGCTCAACCCAACTAAGTGCGCCTTCGGTGTTAACTCCGGGAAGTTCATCGGCTTCATGGTCTCCCAGCGAGGTATCGAAGCTAACCCCCAAAAGATTCAAGCTCTCCAGCAGATGGCACCCCCGGCATCAATTAAAGAAGTCCAGTGCCTAACCGGAAGGATAGCGGCCCTTAACCGCTTCGTGGCGCGCTGTGCCGAAAGATGCCTCCCCTTCTTCAAAACTCTCCGGTCGGCCAAAAATTTTCAGTGGACTTCCGAATGCCAAAAATCATTTGATGACCTTAAGAAGTACCTCGGCTCTCCCCCACTCCTCAGCAGCCCAAACCCTGGGGAGACATTGTTCCTATATCTGGCTGTCTCGAAAGGTGCCATTTGTTCGGTGCTGGTCAGGGAAGAAAACAAGGCTTCGAAGCTGATTTATTATGTCAGCAAACTACTCTATATGCAAAGACGAGGTATAGCCGAATTGAGAAGATGGTGTTGGCCTTGATCACCTCTGTCCGAAAGCTGCGGCCATACTTCCAAGCGCATTCTATGACGGTCCTGACTGACCAACCTATCAAGGCAGTGGTCCACCACCCGGAGACATCAGGGAGAATGACTAAATGGGCCATCGAGTTGAGCAAGCACGACATCCGATTTCAGCCTCACCCAGCCATCAAAGCTCAGGTGCTAGCCGACTTCCTCCTCGAATGTACCATCCCGGAGGATGGCTCCACCCCTGACTCCCTCGAGAAACCAAAACCTGGCGCCCGGTGGATCCTCTATGTCGACGGGTCGTCCAACGCTCATCGCTCTGGAGCAGGTTTGGTCCTCACCAGCCCGAAGGGGGCAACTTTTGAGTATGGTGTTCGCTTCTCCTTCCCGGCCTCCAACAACGAACCTGAGTACGAAGCCCTGTTGGCCGGTCTCCGGATCGCATGCAACCTTAAGGTGGAGAAGCTAATGCCTTCACCGACTCCTAGCTGGTGGCAGGTCACGTCCGAGGGGAGTTTGAGGCTCGGGAACCGAACATGATCCGATATCTCCAAGAGGTGCGGAGCCTACTCTCCCATTTCTCCGAATTTGAGATTATTCAGATTCCTAGATCTGAAAATGCCGTGCCGACCTGCTGTCTTAGCTGGCAACCGCGGAGTCAATGCCGAGCAAAAATTCCACCTGGAGACCTTGGAGAGACCCAGTATCGTGGAAGCTGACCGAGTGATGCAAGTTGAGGCCGAACCATCATGGTTTGACCCCATCCTGAAGTACCTCAAGGAAGGGTCGCTCCCGGCCGATCGAAGGGAGGCTAGAAGGCTAAAACTGCAAGCCACCCACTATGTGCTAATTGATGACCAGCTCTACAAGCTGTCCTTCTCCATGCCGTTGCTCAATGCCTCCGCCCATCCAAAACTGATTATGCCCTTCGGGAGGTGCACGAGGAGATTTATGGCAGCCATCTGGGAGGCCGGTCCCTATGCCACAAGGTGCTGCATCAAGGTTACTATTGGCCAACCATGCAAAAGGATGCAGACGACCTTGTCCAAGCTTGCGACCCATGCCAAAGGCACTCAAGCATTCAGAGGCTCCCCTCCGCCAGCCTGGTCCCCATATCATCCGCTTGGCCCTTCGCCAAGTGGGGAATGGACATTCTAGGCCCATTTCTGCTAGCCATGGGGCAACGGAAGTTCTTGTTCGTCGCCATAGATTACTTCACCAAATGGGTTGAGGTAGAGGCAGTTGCACAAATAACCGAGGCTCGGGCCAAGGATTTCGTATGGAAGTCCATCATCTGCCGCTTCGGCCTCCACACACTATTATCACTGACAACGACAGGCAATTCGACAATCGAAGTTTCGCCAGTTCTACGAGGAGCATGGGATCCACCACCACCTTACCTTAGTTGGGCATCCGCAGGCCAACGGGGCAGCCGAAGTAACCAACCGGACCCTGCTTCAAGGGATCAAAGCTCGACTCTCCAGAGCCCGAGGCAGGTGGGTAGACAAATTGCACCATGTCCTGTGGGCCTACCGCACCATCCCGAGAGTACCCACAGGCGAAACCCCATTCCGAATGGCCTTCGGCACAGAGGCCGTCATCCCCATGGAGATAGGGCTCCCTTCTCTACGGGTGGAAAGTTACTCGGAAGAAGCCAGCGATGAGCAGCTCCGCACCAACCTTGACCTGGTAGAGGAGATCAGAGAGAAAGCTCGGATCAGAGTGGCTGCCTATCAATAAGAGTGGCCCGCTACCACGCCTCCAGAGTCAAAGGGAAAGCTTTCTTGCCTGGCGACCTCATTTTCCGAAAAGCACCTGTCTCTAAACCACTAGAGCAAGGAAAGCTGGCCCCAAACTGGGAAGGCCCTTACCAAGTAGCGGAGATCATCGGACCTGGGACCTATAAGCTGCAAGATCTAAGCGGAAGATCCTCCCTCGGACGTGGAATTCAGACAACCTCGCAAATATCACCAGTAGGGTACGCCCTCTACAGGCTCCCTTCTTAAATTTTTGTCGGCACAATGTTTCGTAATTCATGACATAATCACCACAAATTATATCATTGAAAATCGTGAAGAGAAACAGATGCTGCTTACTAATCCTCGGCACGATCGAGTTACCTATTTAAAGCAGAAAATTCTCTGAACCTTGGCAGGGCTGAGCAACAATTCTCTGAACCTTGGCTGGGCCGAGCAACAATTCTCCGAACCTCGGCAGGGCCGAGCAACTATTCTCCAAACCTCGGCAGGGCCGAGCAACTATTCTCCGAACCTCGGTTGGGCTGAGCAACAATTCTTCGAACCTCGGTTGGGCCGAGCAACTATTCTTCGAACCTCGGCTGGGCCGAGCAACTATTCTCCGAACCTCGGCTGGGCCGAGCAACTATTCTCTGAACCTCGGCAGGGCCGAGCAACTATTCTCCGAACCTCGGCAGGGCCGAGCAACTATTCTCCGAACCTTGGCTGGGCCGAGCAACATTCTTCGAACCTCGGCTGGGCCGAGCAACAATTCTTCGAACCTCGGCTGGGCCGAGCAACAATTCTCCGATCCTCGGCTGGGCCGAGCAACAATTCTCCGATCCTCGGCTGGGCCGAGCAATAATTCTCCGATCCTCGGCTGGGCCGAGCAACAATTCTTCGAACCTCAGTAGGGCTGAGCAACAATTCTCCGAACCTCAGTAGGGCCGAGCAATTCTTCGAACCTCGGCAGGGCCAAGCAACAACTCTCCGAACCTCCGCTCGCCGAGCTATAAGTCTCCGAAATTCGGTTGGGCCTAGTGATGAATCCTAAAGCCCTGGCAAAAACCAAAGCACACAAACCTCGATTAAAGCTGAAGGACTTCCAAACAGTCCCCAGAACTTCGGCCAGTTTGAAAAATGCACACTGTGCAAAACCGCCAACAGACACAAAGTCTGTGCCTTTAGCAAGTTCCTAAAGGCCTCGGCGGGCCCTACACGGCCGCCCGCAACCCCAGACAAAATCGGAGAATCCCCCTTACTGCTAAATTCTCGGATGATATCCCTGTATCTTACCACCCCAGCGCCTGTCTCGCCCCACAAACGAGACCATGACTTAGCGCGTAACCCACAGGACCACCCAGGTCCCCCATCGGTTCAAACAGAAGCGAGCAGTTTTACCTCTTTTGTGGGCTAAACGACGATCTCATCAGAAAGAAATAAATTGCCAAAAAAAAACCTTTCTCTTTATTAATTGTGAGAAAAAGTTACAGAAAGAAAGAGAAAGTAAAGAAAGGAATATGGCCTTCGCAGAGGCCTAACGTCTCCCCCCAGGAGTTGCCGGGTCTTCCACACGCCGGGACAGCTCGGCGACTTGCTGGCGGAGGGATGCAATCTCCTCCTCCTGCCGGTGTACGACCCGGCGAAGGGCCTCGATCTCCCTCGTGGAAATGGCGAGGTACTCCTCAACCGCCTTCTTAAGCTGCTCGTGGCTTGCGAAGGCTGATGCCAAGGCCAGGCCGTCAACCACGACGGTGGGACGGTTCCCCTCGGAGCCCCCACGACCGTTGCTCGCTACGCCTGATCCATTGGATAATTCTCTCCACCCTGAGAAGCCATGTCGAGAGCTGTTGAGAGGCTAACCAAAAGGATGGTGAACGCCGGCATCCCTCTCATCCGTATTTATACTCCTCAGGCGAGTATCCCAATCAGTCGGGTCATAAATACCGACCCATGAGAATTCGCCATGTGTCGCCACTTTAGCTGGCGACCACAGGACCCGAAGGGTCGTGCCCCCTCCCGAGGGATTCGGTAAACGTCGACGAATTACTCGGGAACCCCCCTCCTTCTCTAGAAATGGGTTCCTCCCGATCTGCCGGGCCCTCGCGGAGTAAATGTCCTCGAAACTCCTCCTAATTGCCTTAAATCGGCCGCCTTTGGAAAATGCGAAGAAGGAGCGTCAGCACCTGACGCTGACTCGCTTCCCTTGGAAGTAGCCAAAGTCATAAATGTCGGGCGTACCCAAGCGCCGCCCGTTCCGCCTTAGCGCTCCGCACCGAATCTCGCAAGAACCAAACGTCATGAGTCTCAGTGGCGACCAAGTCATCCCTCCGAGCCATAAATCTCCAACCTCGGCTGGGCCGAGCAACAATTCTTCGAACCTCGGCAGGGCCGAGCAACAATTCTCCGAACCTCGGCAGAGACGAGCCATAAATCTCCGAACCTCGGTAGGGCCAAGTAATAAATCTCTGAGCCTCGGCCAAAGCAAGGAATTATCAGACAATCTCCAGGGTTCCACCCGAAGTCGGGCAGCCTATGAGCCCCGGCTAGGTCGGATGGCGCGGAATCCTCGGACAAGTATGAGCGATATCATTGCGCCTCGTTTCATCGCCAACAACAACTCTCGGCACCAAAGAAACAAAACTAGGGGAAAGAACAAAACTTCCTTTATTTCATAAACATCGAATCAAATTACAACCGCTTGAGAGGCATTACAAGTGCATTGAAATGCATGAAATAAAAATGGGTACATAACTCGGGCAAAATGCTCCAAAGCAGCCTTGGGCGACTATGATGCTTCGGCATCTGGTCCAGCAAATTGGCAAGTCACGGGCCAGTCAGCTCAAGCCGATAATGAGCGGACGACATGGCCCAACCGTTGCGACCAGCTTCGGTTAATAATGATATCTCGGCGACCCAACCAAGATATCAGAAAAATCAAAAAGGGTGGACGGGTTTTTGTCCCAAACCACCCAACCGAAGGGCCCCCCGACGAGGTAGGAGGGAAGATCGCGGGCCCTGATGCCAGGGCACTCCCCAAATCTGGTATGTATAGCTAGCCATTGCCCAAGTCGAAAGGCAATGTACTAGCGGATGACACACCACCACCCCCTCCTCACGTGGCAAAAGATTCTCCGGGCAGACGAGCCCAGGGATTCGGACCAGGGGAGGAGGAGAAGTTCATGCAAGTCATGGGGAGCACGCGTGGACTTCCTACCCTACGTCCCGAAGGGTGAACCGCAAAGGTCACACAGGAAGCGTATATGTGCGCTCTCCATGCGATCTCTGCAGACCTCTTGTGCGCTCTCCATACGATCTCCGGAGCTCCTTTCTTGAGGGCAAGCCACCCCCTAGCAGCTCCTTCATCACCCCAGCTGTCCGGAGGACAGCGGCGACTTGCAGGAGGAAAGCTCGGTCCTCCTGCTCTAAACCTCGGAGAGACAGGCATCATGATTCACATAAGAGAAAATTTTGGGATGGCCCAACACAGCCCTCCTTCCCCTCTTTTATAGGCGGAGACAAGCCGGGAACAGCTATCAGAAAGCCCCGAGACTTAAAACGCCAAGCCCACGCCACCACATGGCCTCCTGAAATAAAAACAGCGCCCCCAATGCGCGCCAGGCACGTCGCTCGGGCCATGATGCATACCAAAAGATTATCTCTAATCCCGAATCACGAGCTTTAAATGCAGAAAATCGTCCGCCGATCTTGCAGATACTGGCGGATCTGAGGGATCACCCTGCGAAAACGACATCCTCCAATGGCAAATAAGCACCTACACACACGCCAAAATAGCCTGTATCGGAAAAGATCAATGCAGCAAAGGTCCGTTGAAGGGTGCCAGGTGACCTTTTGCTGACTGCAGAGCCGTACTACCTGCTTCGGTGAAACGAAAAACCGACCTGCCTTGGAAAAGACAAAGTGCTGACAGGGGTAATAAATGGATGCAAAGGCCAAAACCCACTCTTTACCAGAAAGAATAAAGGGGTGACAGCGAAGGTTCAACAAACCCCCCTTTTTTCCGTCGAAGGCACGACCACAGTCTGGCCACTGGTAAGGTGGATTCCCTCGGCCCTAGCCGAGCCACTTTGTCCCTCGGCCCTAGCCGAGCTACTCCGTCCCTCGGCCCCAGCCGAGCTATTTCATCCTTCGGACTTAGTCGAACCTCTGCGTCATTCGGCCTAAGCCGAATTGAATCGTCTCTCAACCTCCTTTTATACCAGGCTATGTTGACGCTCGACT
Source organism: Calamus simplicifolius (assembly GCA_900491605.1). Lineage (NCBI taxonomy): Eukaryota > Viridiplantae > Streptophyta > Magnoliopsida > Arecales > Arecaceae > Calamus > Calamus simplicifolius. The sequence goes on from UESW01004838.1 coordinate 471,312, forward strand.
CTTTCGTCGGGGCAATCCCTATGCCTTGGCCTTGACTAGGATGTTCCTTCAAAATTTGAGACAGGAAACCACCCAGGGAAGACAAACAAATGAAAAACGGTTGATCCGTTTATTGATTTCCAGTCAAACTACAAAACAAAAGAAAGAAAAAAAATACATATAGCCCCCCAAAGGGTCAAGACTTGGGATCAGGCCCAGCATCTCCCGTGGCAGCGCCAGCAGGGGCGTCGCTAGGACCCCCTTCTCGATGGTGTCTTGCCGGGTACCTCGGCGGCAACGTCAACTCCCAGAACAACTTCGAGATCGACGTCGGAAATCTCTCCATATTCATCTTCCTCAACCCTCGGGGTGCGTGCCTCATAATACTCGGCCTCCAAATAGGATAAGTCCAGGTCAGGATAAGTCTGGGCGATCTTAGCCCGCGCCTCCTCTTCGCTGAGCTGGAATGCATCGGCGCAGGCCGCCCTGCGTTCATCGGCGAACTCGGTAGAGTTCTTGTACTCCTCCACCGCTGAAGAGACCCGCGCATTTTCCTCGGCTAATTGTTTCTCCAATTCGGAGATCCTTCGGTACCTCGAGGCCGCCTCTTCTCCAAAACCGCTAACCGCCCCTGAAACTCCTGGTTCACCCTGTTCAACTGCAAACAAAAGCCAAGTAAAGCGAAAGTCAAAGGATCAAAATGGGTAAAACAAATAGCGCCCTACCTGCTCCTCCCGCCGGGCTAGCTCACCCTCCAGCACTTGGACCCTATTAAGAGCCCTAGACTTAGCCGATTGGTTCTGGCGAAGGCTCTCTTTTAGCTCATCCACCCGGGACTGGGTATCTCCAATTTCTTGATGGGCGTAGTTGAGCTCGTCAGAAAGTCGGGCGGCTCGTTCATCCGACCACTTCAGCCGATCCTTTGTATCGACGAGCTCTTTATTTAGGCATGTGAGGTGGTCCTGCTGCCGCCGGCACTTATGCTCTTCCTCCTCGAGCCTTTTGCTCCAGTTAACCTTATCCTCGGCATGGCTGGCTTTCAACTGGTCCCACCTTTTATCAAAAAACTGTTGCATAGATTTGACCTTGCTCTCGTGCTCCGCCTTGGCCTGAGAAAGCTCCAGACTAGCCTTCTCGGACTGCTCGCGGAAGCCTTGGAGCTCACTGACCTGTGTGGCGAGTTGAGAGGCTCTCCCTCTCAACTGCCAAAATCCTGCGAGCCTCATCAAACTCCCTCTGACAGACCACCAGGGCTCAGGAAAGTTTATCTGAAGAATCCACGCTCTCCTTGAGGTAATCGACCTCCTGGCGGGCCCGAGCCCAAGCCCCAACAGACAGATGCAAGCGCCATTTCAGCGCCCTATGATCAGGGCGTTCTGCAAAGAAAGAAGATTGCATACATAAAGAATGCAGTCGAACTAGCTGACTAAAGACCCTACATCAGTGCGATTACTTACCCGAGACGCGTAATCTGTAGCGATCCTCGTGAGAGCAAGATTGTCAATCTCGTGGAGAAGAAAAGCCTCATCCGGCACCCCAGTGAGTCTAAAGGCCATCTCAACAAGGTCCTCTAGATGACTCCCTTCCGCCGAGGAACTCTCTCCCCCCTGGAATGCTGACCGCATCAGAGCAGAGAACTTGGCACTCACCTCCGGGTCGCGTGAGTGAAAGTCTGCGCTCAGGGAGCCAACCTGGGCACCCGCGACCCATGAGCCCCTCGGTAGGCCGGCTTCCACCACCAGAGCCCTCGCTTGAGAAGCTTCGGGTGTTTCGACTCCGGCAAGGGGAGCCCCGGCCCGAGCATCCTCTTCGCTCGATGGCTCCCCTCCTTCTCCTTCTTCCTCCTCTTCTGCTTCTACCTCCTCAGAAATCCCCCTACCCACAACAGACTCTTCAGGAACTTCGGCTCCCCGGAGCCTCTTGTGCCTCGGCAGAAGGCCCTTCACCAGAAAGCCCCCCGCGAGTTTCGATCGCTGGTTCAGCCATCTCCTCGTTGCCCTGGCTCTTCTACCAGTGACCCAGGCCGAACCTCAGCGGCCGTAACCACTTCCCCCGCCTCAATGGAAGCGGAGGTCGCTCCCACCTCTGCCTGTAACCTCTCCGAACCACTGGCCTCCAATGAGGGAGACCGAACCGCCCCGCCTACGGGGGCCCTCAAGCCAACCGGCGTCTCTCCCTCACCATCGTCGGACAGAACGATGACAGGCGGGGAGGAAGTTCCAGCAGCCTCCTTTGAATCCCCTGCGACATCCCGACTTTCACCTACGGACAGACCCTCCTCCGCCACCGAAAGATCATGCCGTTGGAACTTCGATGCCTCCGGTCCATGGCGACGAGGAGCGCCGGTCATCACCGTCTCTCCCGATCCCTCTATGGTGGGAGCCGAAGGGCGGGGCCTCTTCTCGGCCCGATGCTTGCTGCTGGAGCCGGATCTCCTACGGCGCTTTCCTAGCTCCTCCCTCATTTGGTCTGCGAGCGCCGACCTTTCGGCTGCAAGGAAAATATGATTCGCCTGTTAGTTCGCACAAAAATCAAAAATGGAGCCACATTAGGCTATCGGCCGCGAAGTAAAACTCACTGTGAGGATCAAAGGGACTCAATCCGGCCGCGAAGAGAGCGTCCTCCGATAGAAGGACACTAGCCGAAAGCGCTAGACCGCTGCGCAATGCGATCAGATCCCTTTTCTCCGACTCGGTTAACTCCGGGTGCGCCTCCGGATCCTTTACGTATTGCCCCATACCCGAGGGAAATCCGAGCCGATATTCTCCTCGACTATGAAGAATCGCAACTTCCACTCCTTTATCGACGATGGGTTGTCGGAGATCATCTTGAAGGATCTCCGGGGGCCGATGTAGGGCCACTCTAAGGCCCTCCCGGAGACTAGATTGAAGCATACCCTGAACATCGAAAGGGTCACGGTCACTCTGACACGGTTGCACAGCGATATGAACCCGATGAGGTTGCGCCAACTGTTGGGAGCCACCATGGTAAAGCATATATTATAGAACTTCATCACCTCCTGCACCAGCGGATGAAGAGGAAACATGAGGCCTATCCTCAAACTTTCCTCGTTGCAGAACACTCCATCTCCCAATCCGGATGTTACCCTATCCTCAGCCGTTGGGAGCAGCAAGGTAACATCCTGGGGGATCTTGTACAGACGGCGTATCCGCTCCAGGTCCGCCAAGGTCACCTCCGAAGCCTGATCACTCGGACTCACCATGTCTTCAATTGCAAGAGACGCTGAGCAACGGATTGCTGTGAAAACGGAAAGACGAAGCTCTCTAAGGGAAAGCGAGAGAGCGCTACAAATAGGGAGGGCGCCGCCTCGACTCCGTTTTTCCCGAGGAAAACCGCCTCAGGGTGAAGATGAGGCGTCTCAACCAAGGCATCCGGAACCGCCACTACGGGCGCCGTGAAAATCGAGATCTCCTACGTGGCGCCTCCCCAGTCGTTGCCTTCACCCCTAAGGAATGATGGATCTACCTCGAAAAGGCAAGATGGCCCCATGGTATTAATTAGGGCATCATTGCGTAGGCTATCAAATACATGTCCCCCCGTTCGGATTGCGCCACCTAAGTCTATACTCCCTACGCCCGAACCTACGCTTCGAACTAGGGAGTGGGGGGCATGTGGGGGGTAAAATCGCCATTGCGTTGATAACCGTGCGAAGGGGCTAAGATCAGCCCCCCATCCCCCCGCCCACTACATTACGCCCATGAAGAACGAGCTGACTAATGTGGTCCAGTGGGCCGAGCAACCCATAGCTCGGTTCTCCCCGAGTGACCCATAGCTCAGTTTTCCCGAGTTTCCATAGCTCGACCTTCCCGAACTACCCGTAGCTCGACCTCCCTCGAGCTACCCATGATTCGGTTCTCCCCGAGCTACCCATAGCTCGGCTTCCCCAAGCTACCTATAGCTCGACTCCCACGAGCTTCTCATAGCTCGGCTTCCACGAGCTTCCCATAGCTCGGCTCCCACGAGCTTCCGATAGCTCGGCTTCCCCGAGCTTCCCATAGCTCGGCTCTCTGAGCTCCATAGCTCGGCCCCCCCTCCCCCGAGCTTCCATAGCTCGGCTTCCACGAGCAATCCATGACTGACACTCACCTCCGTGGAACCCGACGCGGGAGAGCCCAGGCCTAGCGTAACAGAATCCCAAACAAAGAATCATATCGAGAAATGGTCTAGGGTCTACGACGACGGCCTAGGACCTACGCGTTCATCAGATCTTGGGCCATCAAAGAGCTCTCCCAATCATCGATCCTTCAACGAACAAGATACGGATCCCACGGCCTTGCAACTGTTTGATTCGAATCATTTCCGTATCCTAACAACCTTCGAACCTTCTAGAAGGTGCTCAAGATCCAGGTGATTACCTATAAATACGACATTCCCAGATTCTCTCAGGTATGCGCTCATAGCTCCTGGCTCACTCTCACGCTCACTCACTCTCTTTCACCTTCACTGCTCGTCGGCGCTCCCCCAGAGCTCCCGATTGGCCACCCCTGGAGGGACTCCCAGAGAAATCATTCTCCTCATTTCTGTTGATCGTCAATCCCCATTAACTTGAGCGTCGCCTCTCGCGTGAGGACTTCTGTGCAGGTCCGCCCAGGAGGAAGCCCAGATCAGGAGACCGACCGCGCTTGAGTCGGAGGGCAGATCCCGGCGGCAACAATACCAAATAAAGAATCCAAAAAAAATAAAGCCAAGATAGAAGAGAAGACACTGGGAAATGGTCGACTCCGATAAAAATTATATGTCAACATTATACGCTCCAAAAATTCTGGGTTTACTCGAGAAAAAAGATGAAATTATTAATGACGGACTGACCGACTGCAAATTAACTGAAACCGTCCGATTCCGCTTTCCATGGCGAGGTAAGATGCACGATGGCGAATCTTTAGCAAGCCGCTTGTCCAACCCGAAAGTCCCCGCTACTGATGTTTTTGAGTGATTTCACCGAGCAATTTAGGCTATGAGTCGTTAGAGTGCATTGTGTTGCAATAAGCGAGCGACGAGCGAATATTTGGAACGAGCCTGTTCCGTTGGAAAGGTAGTCTCGGAATCAACTTTCTCTTACTTTAAATTTTTGTTTTTTATTTTTTAACTTTACCATGTTTTAGAAATAAATTATTTGTTTAATTAGCCTAAAGCGAGCAAGCCATTGCTGCCACCAACATGTAAGGTGTAAATTTGGAGGTTTTTTTTAAATTTTCTTGTGGCAATTTGTATTTTCCAAAACAACTGCGGAGGAAAACCAGATTAATCAACAAAGGGTAGGATTACTCTATTAACATGATATGATGTTGGATTTGGAACTGAATTTAATATTCGATGAAAGTTTAATTGGATGCCTCCACCTAATCCATGAGCAATATATCAACCTTGATATCATATTCATTTATTAAGCTATATGATAATTATTTATGTTAAATTTTATAAACAAAAGTTTGTGACAATAGGGTGTTGGTCGCTTCATCAATTAATCGTCAACTTACTATTAAATCGATCAATTAAATTATCGGTTATAGAATCATTGATTTACGAATTTTTTCATTATGGGAAAGAAAAGTAAAAGTTATTTTTATCATATTATTGTGTAAGGCCTTAATTAGCCAAGCCTAAAAATAAATCAAATATGGAATCCTTTTCAGCTAAAAAAAATTAATGTATACACTTCCTCATGGTGGCATCTATTGAATTTTATTACACGTTCATGGAGCGCCTATTTGGTATTGATATCTTGCACCGCGCACAATGCATAGTGCATAAAGCGTTTTCCTAAACTTTTATGCTTGAAAATCAAAGATTAACATTCTCCCATTAATCTTATGTTTTAAAAATTGAGTGCAAGTCCTAAGAATAATTTACTATATTTTGAAAGTTAAAATTTAGCCAACCCCTTCTAGTTGGGAAAGGCTTAGATTAGTTGAGTTGGCTTTGAAAGTTAAAATTTTAGATGTTGACTAATTTATCTTGAAATCTGCATGTAAATATTCACTCCAAACATTCTCAAAATTTATTTTACAACCATAGCTCATCTGAGTTGCCCTGCATAAGAGTAGACTATGAGCAAATTGTAACAACTAAAGCACAATCATTAACAAATAGTTTAATTAGGATTGTTCTTTAGTTGAGCAATATGAGTTAGATTATATTGGTTTAATTGGAAAGGGCTTTGTGCAACGTGTGCGATGCAGGATGCGTGCATCACTTGCAATGATTGATTTGCTCACGCTTGTGATAAGAATATTTTTATCCTTTCTGCGATGCACGCATGGCTATACGTGTGCGCAGTGGATGCGTTTTTGCACCCACATGATATACAAAGAGTTTTTTCAGTTTAATTTCATTTGATCAAGTTAATCAAAGTAAACTAATTATGCAAGATAAGGTGAGGCAAATCATGATTCGGCCCTCTACAAAGGATTCCAAAGGGCCAGGCTTTCTTTCACCATAAGGTTGGTCACTAGGAACCTTAATTCTTTGGTAACAATCCCGAGATTGCATTAATACTTTGGGCATGACAAAATTGATGACACCCTAGACTAAAAACAATAATTTCAAGTGGATAGAATGATTTTGTGACCACATCAGAATAATCCTTTCTTATGGGGCTAAATAATCATTCATTTACTGATCACTCGATGTATCAAAATGGACCTTTAAAGCATTTTCAATTTATTTTAAGGTACCACAAGCTTTGTAGATCATGATTTAGAGCACGGATGAAACGACATTAAGTTAGTTACAATTGCGATCTTTTCCTTTATTTAAATTTATCTTTTTTAAATTATTATTTTCATCATCTAAATTTGCACATATACATAATAAGGCTAATTATATAATACTTTTGCTATTTGTGAGTAGTGCCATAAATAATGACTTCAAGTACATATGAGCAATATAAAAAAGAAAGTAGTAATTGATAATAGGAATTGAGGGTCTATTTTTTTGAAAATAAATAAAATAAAATAATTGCCAAAGCTCTTTTTTTTATTCAATTAATTTATTAGCAGACTAAAATTATATGGCCTAATAACTCGAGTGAAAGTTAATTGATAGCAATATAAGCATATATTATGTCGCAGGACAATACCATCATCCTATGGATAGTTCTTTCTTTATGTTCACCGACTTCTACACACTCGAATAAGCTTTGACACCATTTGTAAGGCTTGAAGCTCATTTGTTGGTCCAATTAATCCATTAGCCAATCGAAATCATATGGCCCAAAAACTCGAGTGGAAGTTAATCGGTGGCACAAGGACTTGAGTATAAATATATAACATATTTGTTTTTCATCCAATGTGATGCTAAATTTGAAGTATCACAAATAGTATGATAGTTGAATCCACGTAATAAATATAAGATACATTAAAAAAAATAAAAGATAAGCCCAAATATAACTCAAATTAATCAAAGTAGAGAAATTAATACTCAATTCCAACTAAATTTAAAGTTTAACTCCAACAATAAAGATTATTTTGGATCTCATCGTATCACCCTTATGGCAGGATAGCTCAATTTGTTTTCTCTTCTATAAAAGATTGAACAGCTATTGAGAAATAAGTACCTCATATAACTAATAAAAAATAGCTATTATTGGTTTTTAGTAGTTATGCGAAATAAAGAATCAAGAAAATAAAGCAAAGATCGAAGAGAAGACACTGGGAAACAAGTATATAGCTAGAAAAAAAATTTAGTTGAGTTAAATAGCTTGCAGCACCTTACGATCCGAGTTGTTTCTCCTAAAACTAAAAGAGATCTTTATATTGAGGGGTATCAGAGCACCATAATCCTATATTATCTCCCTCTCATTTCATTAATTTCTTTCTAGGATGCTCACTCTAACCCTCATCCCACTTGATCAATGAGATCAAGACCAAACACACATTTAGCTGGAAATGGATGGCTTGATTAGTTGTTATAACCATTCTACTCCCGACCCGTGAGATAGACAAGTTGTCACATGTTTTAGCAAGCGTTTTATCGCATTTTCTTTGAAAAATTGGTTTCAAGATCTTATACATGACAATTCTAGGCTTAAACATTGCACACTAGTGGCTACTCAAATGGTTCAAGACTTGGGCACTGGAATGTGCCTGGCATGGAATGGCCCAGGCCCGCCAAGCTGCATCAAAAATTGGGCCGTGCCGAGCATGGCCCGAAAAATAATTTTTTCAATCCGGCACAGCCCCTAACGGCCTTAACTGGGCCAGGCACGGCCCACCAATAAACGGCCATATGGGAGGGTTTTGACCATTTTAACCCTCAAACAGCCATATAACAGTTATATTGAAGGGTAGGTGGCACCACAACAAACCAACTTTTCTCTCCTTTTCTACTACTACTATTTTTCTCTTCTAGCGAGTGCTCTAGCAATTTAATTTTTAGTTTGCAAGTGTCCTGACAAGTGGTAAGTGCTCTAGCGAGTGTTTAAGTGTTACACAAGAGGAGGTTCTTGTAGAGAAGTATAAGAGAAAGAAGGTCACTTCTTGTTGAGAAGAGAGAGTACAAGAGGAAGCTCACAAATCTCGGCTCCATGCCTCCACCTCTGGTCCTCTTCTCAATTCCTTCTTGTGGTTAGTTTTTATATTTTTGCATTCATTAATTTAAAATTTTATATATGATATCTTATGACGAAAGTCATTTTGGCATCACCCTTTTTCTGAGGATGAGAAAACTAATTCCCAACCCCAACCCCAAGTTTCCTCTAGAGCCAGTGTTAGTAAAGGTCAAACCTCTTCTCGTAAGAGGACTAGTGATGTTTGGAATAATTTTGATAGAATTATGGTTGATGGAGTCTTCAAAACAAAATGTAGAAAATATGCAAAACTTTATAGTGTAATAGTATTGGGGAACGGGACATTTAAAAAGACATCAGAGACTCATAGGATGCAAGATTCTCGTCTTCAAAGTACCCTTAATATACAGGAGATCACTTGCATGTACTTTTGTATATAATCATGAAAATCAGAGGAAATTACTTGTAAGATGAATAGTTCATGATGAATTACCTTTTAGTTTATATGAATCTTATAATTTTGAATAATATGTTCAATTAGGCCTACAAACTGCTTATAGAAGAAACTAGTAGGCGTATATTTAAAAGAGTGGCTATGACAATTTTTTTAGCAATGAAACAAAGTTTAATTGAAACACTCTCAAATTTAAATGCTAGAGTTTTTTCAACTTCTGATATTTGATCGGCATTTATAGGTAGTAATTGTTTTATTGCTATGCTCATTATATTGATAATTATTAGCAACTAAATAAATGAATTCATGCTTTTCGTGCTTTTGATTTTATGCATTCGGGACAATAAATTTCAAATGCTATTTATTAAACTACATGCTCATATAATATTAATAATAAAATAGTATATATTACTTTTGATAATGCATCTAATAACAATTCTGCTATTGTATTATTAAATGACTCTTTGCATCCCATTTTAAATGGATAATTATTTCATATTAGATGTGCATGTCATATATTAAATCTTTTTGTTCAATCTAGTATAGACATAATTCAAGATGTTATTTCAAAAATTTGAAATGCAGTTTCTTTTATTCATGCTTCAAGAGCAAGACTTCAAGAATTTAAACAATTATGTATAAATCATGGTAAACATTTTAAAAAATTTAAACTTGATGTAATTACTCGTTGGAATAGTACCTATACCATGATACATGATGCATATCCATATAAGAACTTATTAAGTGCTTATATTAATGATCATGGATTAGGATTTACATTGACTGAAACTGATTGGGATAAAGGTAAAATTTTAGAAGATTTTTTGTTACTTTATATGATGCTACAAATGTTCTTTCTGGTATTTCTTATTCAACTTCTTGTTCATTTTTACAAAAAGCATATGTAATTAGTGAAAAATTTAAAGAACATAGATATGATGATGTGTTAATGCCTATTATACGTCAAATGAAAACTAAATGGAATGAAAATTGAAATAGGATATATATGTCCTTTGCATAACTTAGCTGTTATTTTTATCATAGAGTTGGATTAAGTGGCACAAAAATTTTAATTGATGAATATTGTGAAAACCCGAATCAAATCCTGAACCTGCTAAAGATGGGGTAACATGACTTCTTAATGATATTTATGCATTATATGATAATAAAATTTGTGGATCTAGAATACCTGCTCAAAGCTCTGCTTCTTCTTCTAGATCTCGTTCGTCATCTATTTTTTATTCATTACACAAAACATATGCACATGTTTCATCTTCTTCATCTTCATCTTCTTCATCTTTAAGTAATGAATTAGAATTTTATTTACGAAATGATCTTCATTCTGCATATGATAAAAATTAAATAGAAAATCTAGATGTATTAGCTTGATGGAAGAGTGTTAGAAATCAATATCTTGTTATGTCTACCATTGCACGGGGATATTTTAGTAGTGCTGATGTCCACAGTAGCATCGAAATTCACTTTCAGTGCAGATCGGTGTTCTGAACGGAAAAAGAAGTACGATGACTGAAGAGATGGTTGAGATGCTTCTCTGCTTCAAAGATTGGTTGGATGCTGAGGCGAGGCTTCAAGATAAAAATGGACATGACTTAACCAGCGAAAATAATGATGACACAAATACTACTGATGAGTGAATCATCTATATTTTTATAATTATATATTTTTATTTTTTAATTATTAAAGTGAGTTATTTCTATTTTTTCTTTCTTATTGTATTCTGAAGGTCAGGCGTAGCCCCCTTCCTTCATATACCATTTTGATTTTAAATTAATAAACTGGTAGGGGTCTATACTTAATCCCCCACCATTAAGGTGGCTTCATATTAATAATTTTTTTATTTTAATAATTTTTTAATTTATTAAAAATATTTTTTTACTTAAATTTTTTTATCAAGCCCTTATGGGCTGTGCTGGCCTAGGCCCTTATGGGCTGTGCTGGCCAAACCCTTGTGGGCCAGCATGGCCTAAGCCCTTATGGGTCATGCCGGGCTTGGTCCGAGGGCCAGAATTTTCAAGCCTGGTACAACACGGTTAATAGGTCGTGCTTGGCATGACCTGATACTGTAGCAGACCGGGCCATGCCAAGCATGTTCTGGTTCATACCGGGGGCGGCTCGGTTCGATGCCCATCTCTAGTTCAAGACAGCAGGGCTTTGCTGATGTGATATTAGATGATGCAACATCAAGACCCTATTCGCTATCTTGTGTCATGATCTTAGACTACTCAAGTCAGTGTTGGGCTTAACATTTACATCATCTCTTGCATGTAGGATAATGACCCTCCATCTAAACCATCTTTCTAGTAATAATTGAATCTCTTTTATTTTTAGCTATCATTGACCTTCCAATTAAACCAACTTTCTAGCAATAATTTGAACCTTCTTTTGTTTTTAGCTATCATACTTCCTCGCATGCATGTGTTCTAATATGGCTGGTCATGCTAGCTAGGGGTTTGCATGGCATGGCAAAATAGGGGTACATGGCCAATCGCACCCCATGTTAGCCAGCATGCAATTCTCAAAAAAAAAAAAAAAAAAAGGGTTTAATTTTTTAAAGAGCAAAAGTTATCAAAGAAAATCAATTATAGCAAATTTTATTTTATTTTATTTATTTCATGCCCCGAAAGTGTTTATCGTAAAATTTTCATTTGTTAGCTTTTATTTTTTTTTGTAAAAGCGGGTGATCACACTATTCTATTGCAAGTCAATCCAGATACATCAGAAAATAGCATTTGCTTTAGTACAAGGGGATAGGGATCATCCTTTTTCCAAATCCAAAAACCGAAATGATAGGCCACTGAGGTCGTAACCCAATCCGCAACGGCATTAGCTTCCTAGTAAACGTTCTGGATCTGAACTATATGAACCTTTCGAAGGGTAGATCAGATATCATAAAGTAAAGGGTTGCTTGGAATATGATCACAATAATCCTATTGAACCCATCGGGTGACCATGGTAGAATCACCCTCTATGAAGAGACAATGAGCATGGAGGATTCGAGTGGCATATAAAATACATGTCCAAGCCGCAAAAGCTCAGCCAAAGGGACTGAAGAGTCAAGGAGGCCGAAGCCACCCACCGCCACCATTACTCCATCAATCCGACGAATAATAAATGCTGAGCCTGCACATCTTCTCCGAACACTCCCATCAAAATTGATTTTGACTGTTGGCCCAGATGGCAACCCAAGAGGAGGGGTGAATTGGGTTCTTAAAAAATTTAATCTTTTAAAAACTATGTGCTTTGAAATAAATGAGATTAAGTGCAGGATAAATATTAAGCACAAATAAAGAGATAGAGCGAGAGAGTCAAAACATGGCAAACACAAGGATTTTATAGTGGTTCGGTGTATCCAACACCTACGTCCACTCCCAAGTATCACTTGGGTCCACACTATAATCTACTTGATTACAGCCGAGTTGTTTTACAAGCTCACAACTCAAAACTTGTTGTTTCCCCCGGGATTACAACGAACCCAGCTGGTTTTTCGGGCTCACCAGTACAAAACCCAACCACAAGCTATCCTTAGCTTGTACCGAGGTATACCACCTCCACTAATTCAATCCCTTGATTGAACTAGCCAACAACTATGAAAATAGAGTTTACAATATAAGACAGCTCATTAAGTGAGCAAATATGCAATTAAATAAACAAGAGTAAGAAAAGCCTGTTTGAAGCGAATTTGATTTGAGCTTTTCTTCTTTTCCTCTTCTCCTTTGAAATGTTGAATCAGGCCTCAACTCAGATTCTTCACAAAGATTGCATTTGAGAAGTTAGGAAAATCAGGGCTTTTGCTTTCTTTTTCTTCACTTGGAAAATCCTTCGATTTTGAACTTGAATGCCTTGGATTTTCTTTGGACTCTCTTGGATTGGTTGATGTAAGCTCTGAGTCTTTCCTTTTGATTTCTCTCTCAAGATTTTTAGATTTTTCACAAAATGTTTCCTTTTCCTTTTTCTATTTTTCTTCTCTATTCCACACTTTCAAACGGACGGTTTTTCCCCTTTTTATAGATCTCCTTAATCCAAGTTTTAGGTAGGAAATATAGCCGTTGGAGATGTTTGGATTCTTCTACACACAAAGAAAATAGCCGTTAGAGGTTAGGTGAAAAGAAATCTTACCATTGAAGTATGTTCTGATAGATGAAAAATTCATTCCTGACAGGTTGGAGTTGGCTCCAACTTTTTAGGTGTCGGCTCCAAGTCGGGTGTTCAAAAATAGTAAAGAAAAAGTTGTTGGGGAGTCGGCTCCGAGAAAGGTAAGTGTCGGCTCGTCGCTTTCGGAAGTCGGCTCCGGAAACTGTAAGTGTCGGCTCCAGAAAAGTCCATAAAACACGCTCTCTGTTCTCATGTTAGAGTCGGCTCTAGAAACTCAGGGTGTCGGCTCCCGAAATCTGCTCCCGAATTCTAGGTGTCGGCTCCAGAAACTGAAATAGAATGCACTTCTCTGTATCTCAGGTTGGAGTTGGCTCTGAAACCTTGTGTGTCGACTCCAGGCCGTGCCAAAATCCCAGAAACCTTTTGATACGCCTTGGGGTCGGCTCCTGATTATTTGGGTGTCGACTCCAGGCTCTGAACTTTGAAAATTTCTTTTAAAACATTGATTCAAAACATGTTTCTTTATTCTTTTTGATTGATCAAATATTTTTAATCCCTGAAACACTTGTTAAATCTATTAGAAACAAAATGAATATACTAATATCTTTTATTAATCATCAAAATCAATAGTTGGGTCAACAATCTCCCCCTTTTTGATGATTATAAAAACACTGAGTATATGCATGATTAAACAATAAGATTTCAAATCAAATATCTCAAATATTTATTCCTCATATGTAAGCTCCCCTTGAATGAGGTAGCTCCCCCTATGATACTCAATTAACATCTATTCTTTTCCTTTAACAGTAAACATTTAATGTTTGATACCAATTAAACAGTTATATCAATTTTAACATCTATTCATCCTTTCAATGTTTGTTCCAATGCATCTATAAATATGCAATTAAATACTCTTCCCTTTTATAACATTCAATAACTTCTCCCCTTTTTTGCAATCAACAAAAAGGTTACGAAGTTTTAAGTGAAATGACAAAATTGATATATGCTTCAAAGATCAAATGACATTCATTAAGTATCAAATAAGTTCATTACATCAAATGTCAAACATTACATCATATTGCAAAAAGAAACTTCATTACATCAAAACTTCATTACATTAGAACTTTTAATAAAAAGTAAATCAACATCAAACTAGACTAAATAGCATCAAAGAAACTTCATTACAATATAATCAAAGTTAGTTCTAATGAGTCTTTGCAAATCTTCTAAAATTCTTTGTTGACCCAATTGAGGATTTTGATGATTAACAAAACTATTTGAGTATAACATTTGAAGTTACTAATGATTTTGATTAAGTTTTTCAGATTATAAGTCTATTTGATGATCAAAATCAAGAAGGAAATCAAGTTCTGGTTTGAATCTAATGTCAAGGTAAGACTGCAGACATTAGAGTCGACACATGGAATCACAGAGCGACTCCGAAAACGGCACAGACTTAGAGTCGACTCCGGGACTGTGAGAGCCGACTCTATCAGAAACAACAGAACGTTGGATTTTCAGGCCACGACTTAGAGTCGACTCCCAGACTGTTAGAGTCGACTCCAGAAGAATTTTGTGTCGACCCCAGAAAAGTCAGAGACGACTCCAGATCGAGCGGATTAAATAATTTCGAGTTAGAGCCGACTCCAGAAAAGCCAGAGCCGACTCCAGAATGTCAGACACGGCTCCAGAACTGTCAGAACGACTCTAAACTTTATCTTTATATATTTTAATCCCAACGGCTATTGTTATTTATGGATCTAATCCTTTTTCACTTGCTTCTAACGGATAGTTTCATACTATTTATGGATTAATCGGATATATAAAGAGGGTTGATTGCATCCCAAAAAAAAGAGAGGAAAAAAGAAGAAAGAGGCAAAAAGAAAAGAATAGAGAAAATCCTTGAGATCCATCAGAAAAGAAAAGAGGGAAAACCTGTAAGGAAAGATCATACTCATTCCCCAAAAGAAGAGAAAGAGATTCCAAGCCTTTGCTGTTCTATTTAGAAGAAATCTCAAAAGAAGGAAGAAGCCCTAGTTTTTCCAATCTTCTGAGCCTCAAGAGCATATTCAAAGGAAGATCCATTCAAAGGAAGAGAAGGAAGAAGCCACCAAGATCTTCGAATCAGGCTTTGGTTCCTAATCTCTATTTATTGTTTCATTATTGTATATTTGCTCATTGAAGGAGCAGTTTGCTTTTGTAAAATCAAATACTGTTTGCTGGGTCAATCTGGTGATTGATTCAGTTGAGGCTGTTAGCCTTGTGCAAGCATTAGCTTGTGGTTTTAGGTTTTGTGCTGGTGAGCCTTGAAAACCAGCTGGGTTCGTTGTGCACCCGGGAAAACAACAAGTTTGAGTTGTGAGCTTGCAAAACAACTCTGCTGTAATCAGTTTGATTATAGTGTGGACCCAAGAGGTACTTGGGAGTGGACGTAGGTGTAGGTACACCGAACCACTATAAAATCTATTGTGTTTGCCGTGATTGTCTCTTTATCTTCAACTCTCTATTTATAGTTGCTTAGTTTTAAATCTGTGAATCTAAGTTTTTATTTCCGCTGGGGGTTATCTTTCAAAAGAGTTTAATTTTTGAAAAACCCAATTCACCCCCCCTCTTGGGTTGCTATCTGGACCAACAATTGGTATCAGAGCTAGTGCTCATTTGATTTGATCTAACGATCAAGAGTCAAAGATCCACATGGCAACTCAAGCTGGTTCATCTTTTTCGAAGGTCAATCTACTAATAGACCACCCTTATTTAATGGTTCTAACTATGGTTATTGGAAGGCTAGAATGAAAATATTCATTCAAGCACTTGACTATGATCTATGGAGTATTATAGTCAATGGACCACACACACCCACTGCTAGAGTTAATGGCATGGAGATTCCTAAACCGAAACGGAATGGGATGAACATGATAGAAAATTGGCACAACTCAATGCCAAAGCAATGAATGTCTTATACTGCTCATTAGATGCAAATGAATTCAATCGCATATCTATTTGCATTTCTGCTAAGGAAATCTGGGATAGACTTGGTTACCCATGAGGGAACAAATCAAGTCAAGGAATCCAAGATTAACATGCTAGTTCATAAATATGAATTGTTTAAAATGGATGCATGTGAATCTATTGCTGATATGTTTACAAGATTTACTGACATAGTTAATGGTTTAAAAAGTCTTGGTAAATCTTATGATAATTCTGATCTTGTGAGAAAGGTCTTGCGTTCCTTGCCTAGGACTTGGGAAGCTAAGGTGACGGCAATACAAGAGGCAAAGGATCTAAGTACACTACCCCTAGAAGAACTGTTGGGATCCTTGATGACTCATGAGCTTCAAATCAAGCAACATGTTGATGATGATGAGTCAAAGAAGAAGAGAAATATGGCTCTTAAGATTTCTGAATATATGGAAGAGCCTCATGAATCCGAGGATGAAAGTGATGATGAGGACATGGCACTCATCACAAGAAAATTTAAAAGATTCATGAAGAAGAAGAAGTTTGAAAAGAAAAAGCCCTTTGCAAGAAAAGATGAGGACAAGGGCAAAGAAAAGGAAGTTATTTGTTTTGAATGCAAGAAGCCGGGTCACTTTAAATCTGAATGCCCTCAACTAAAGAAAGGCACCCGGAGGTTCAAAAAGAAGGCAATGATGGCCACATGGAGCGATTCGGAAAGCACAAGTTCCGAAGAAGAAGAAAAGAGTGAAATGGCCAATCTATGCTTCATGGCGGACAATGATGAGGTAAGTCCGAGTTTTCTTGATGACTTCACTTTTGATGAATTGCATAGTGCTTTTTATGAATTAATGGATGATTTTGCAAACCTAAGTTCAAAGAACAAAGATTTGAAAACTCAAATGCAAAAACTATCATTAGAAAATGAAAAGCATGTTGTTGATAAAGAACTTTTAATAAAAGAAAAAGAAAGTTTGAAAAATGAAGTTGATAGACTTAAGCCTATAGTTGATAAATTTACTCTAAGCTCTATCAAACTTAATATGATTTTGGAAAATCAAAAGGCTGTTTTTGATAAAGCTGGATTAGGATATAATCCACTTAAAAAGCAAAAATCTTTGAAAACATTTTTGTACATGCTGAAAAATCATTAAACATTACTTGTTTTAAATGTGGAAACAAAGGACATAAATCATATATGTGTAAATCTTCACATAAAAAGAAAAAGATGATTTGGGTTCCCAAAGGAACAATGTTTAATGCTTCTAACCATGAAGGACCCAAGAAGGCTTGGGTACCTAAAATTAAGACATAAATGTTTTGCAGGAGTGTCTTGCAGCCATCAGACTGAAAAGAAAATGGTACCTGGATAGTGGTTGCTCAAGACACATGACGGGTGACAAAGATCAATTCATCACCCTTGAATCAAAAAGAGGTGGAGTAGTTACTTTTGGTGATAATGGTCAAGGCCATATCATGGGTATTGGTAAGATTCAAATTACTCCATCTACTCATATTGATAATGTTTTATATGTTGATGGACTTAAACATAATCTAATAAGTATTAGCCAACTGTGTGACAAAGGTTTCAAGGTTTCCTTTGAAGCTTCTGTTTGCACTGTTACTAATCCCATTGATAATAGCATTATTCTTGTTGGTAAACGCTATGGCAATGTGTACTTAATTGATTTGAGTAATTTATCTCCAAGTAATCATTGCTTAGTTGCTGATAATGCTAAAATGAATGAGATTGGTTGGCTATGGCATCGTAGATTAGGTCATGCAAGCACACACCTAATTTCAAATTATTAAAAATGGATTTAGTTAAAGGTATTCCTAGTCTAAATTTTGAAAATAATCGAATATGTGATGCATGTCAATTTGGAAAACAAACAAGAACTTCTTTCAAATCTAAGAATGTTGTTTCAACTACTAGGCCACTAGAGCTACTACACATGGACCTTTTTGGACCTACTAGAACCACAAGTCTAGGAGGAAAGAAATATGGTCTAGTGATAGTAGATGATTACTCTAGATTCACTTGGGTAATGTTTTTGGCTCACAAAGATGAGACTTTCTCAATATTCATGAAATTTGTTAAGAAAGTCACTAATGAGAAAAACACTACCATAGTGTCTATTAGAAGTGATCATGGAACTGAATTTGAAAATCACTTATTTGAAAAATTCTGTTTTGAAAAAGGCATACATCATAACTTCTCTGCACCTAGAACACCACAACAAAATGGAGTTGTAGAAAGGAAGAATAGGACTTTAGAAGACATGGCCCGTACCATGCTATGTGAAAGCCAACTTCCAAAATATTTTTGGGCGGAAGCTATAAACACAGCTTGTTACATTCTAAATAGAGCCCTAATTAGACCTATCCTTAAGAAAACTCCCTATGAACTTTGGATCAATAGGAAACCAAATTTAAGTTATTTTCATGCATTTGGTTGTAGATGTTTTATTCATAACAATGGTAAGGATAATCTTGGGAAGTTTGACGCAAAGTCTGATGAAGGTATCTTCCTAGGATATTCTACATCTAGCAAAGCATATAGAGTATTTAATAAGAAAAGCTTAGTTGTAGAAGAATCCATTCATATAGTGTTTGATGAGTCTTTAGCATCAAGTTCAGATAAAATTGATGATGAGGAAGATACATCTTTGATTGAAAGAGATATTGAAAAATTAAATGTATCTTCAGATCAAGAACCTGAAGTTAAGGATGATGACTCACCTAAGGATGATGGTATTGATACTGTTCAAAATGATCAAGATCTACCTAGAGATTGGAGATATGCTTATGGTCATCCTAAGGACCTAATCATAGGTGATCCATCTCAAGGTGTAAGGACTAGATCATCAATGAGAGATATCAATAATCATCTTGCATTTGTATCTCATATAGAACCTAAGACTATAGAGGAAGCCGAGAAAGATAGTTATTGGATGTTAGCAATGCAGGAAGAGTTAAACCAATTCACTAGAAATCAAGTCTGGACCCTAGTTGAAAGACCTAAAAATCACCCTATAATAGGATCTAAATGGGTATTTAGAAATAAATTAGATGAAAATGGCATAGTAATTAGAAACAAAGCTAGACTAGTTGCAAAAGGATATAATCAAGAAGAAGGTATAGATTTTGATGAAACTTTTGCACCTGTTGCTAGATTAGAAGCCATTAGGCTACTACTTGCATTTGCATGTCATATGAATTTCAACTTATTTCAAATGGATGTTAAAAGTGCATTTCTAAATGGTTTTATAAATGAGGAAGTTTATGTTGAACAACCTCCTGGTTTTGAAGATCATGAATTTCCAAACCACGTCTTCAAACTACACAAAGCACTTTATGGTTTAAAGCAAGCACCTAGAGCTTGGTATGATAGATTAAGTAAATTTTTAATTGAAAATGACTTTTCTAGAGGAAATGTTGATAAAACCTTGTTTTTAAAAAGAAAAGGAAAGGATTTATTAATCGTTCAAATTTATGTTGATGACATTATATTTGGTGCTACTAACAATCTCCTTTGTCAAGAATTTGCTAAGCTAATGCAGGGAGAATTCGAGATGAGCATGATGGGAGAACTAAACTTCTTCCTTGGACTTCAAATCAAACAAGAGAAAGCGGGAATTTTCATTAACCAAACAAAGTATACAAAGGAAATACTCAAGAAATTTGGTATGGAATCTGCTAAACCTCTTGGTACGCCAATGAGTCCCTCATGCAAGCTGGACAAGGATGAAGTAGGTAAGAAAGTAGATCAGAAGCATTACAGAGGTATGATTGGATCACTTCTTTATCTAACTGCAAGTAGGCCAGATATCATGTTTTCTGTCTGCTTATGTGCAAGATATCAATCTAATCCTAAGGAATCACATTTACTTGCTGTTAAAAGAATCTTTAGATACTTAAATGGAACTAAAAATGTAGGATTATGGTATTCTAGAGACTCAACCTTAAAATTGATTGCTTATTCTGATTCTGACTATGCTGGTTGTAAATTAGATAGAAAGAGTACAAGTGGGGTATGCCAACTTTTAGGAAGTAACTTAATCTCTTGGTTTAGCAAGAAGCAAAATTCGGTTGCATTATCCACTGCTGAGGCAGAGTATGTTGCAGCTGGAAGTTGCTGTGCTCAAATCCTTTGGATTAAGCGACAACTTGAAGATTATGGTATCACACTTGATAAAATACCTATTAAATGTGATAATACTAGTGCTATCAATCTAACTAAAAATCCAATTCAACATTCAAGAACTAAACACATTGAAATTAGACATCACTTTATTAGAGAACATGTAACTAACAAAGATGTTTGTCTTGAATATGTTAATACTAATGATCAATTAGCTGATATTTTTACCAAACCTTTGAGTGAGGAGAGATTTTGCTATCTTAGAGGAGAATTAGGAGTTTGTGATCCTTTAGAATAATTTTCTGAAACTCTTAAGGACAACAACTATCTAGACTTCAATAATTTCTTGAAAATCCTCTATGTCCAATAAGGAAATTTATCTAGAAAGTTGATTTATTGTTTCCCCAATTAAGGAACACTTATCTAGAGTTTGATGATTAATTTGATCAGTTTCAGATCCTTGAAATTTGATTTTTCTCTGAAACTATGTGGAGTCGACACCTTCAGTTTGTGGAGTCGACACCTTCTTATTTTGATGTTCTGTCTGGGCAATTAGAGCCGACTCTGGCTTCTGTAGAGCCGACTCTAATTCGGGCGCTGACAGATTCTCTGGTTCGGAGCCGACACCTCATTTTCGGGAGTCGACTCTAAGTGGAACTAGGTCAAAATAAAAAGGGCGGAGTCGACCCCAAACGATTTCTATCGTCTCCTAAACCATTTTCAAGCGTTCCAAACTGATTCCAAACCCTCCAAATCCCTCAAAACCCTTGATTACTCATTCCAATCGAATCCAATGGCTCCCAAAAGGCGTGCTATCATTGGTGGTTCGACTGTTCCGACGAAGCGCCGTTCAAATCGGAGGCAACCTTCGTCATCTTCTTCATCTGCCACTCAAGATGACTCTCCACCCTCACCATCTTCTCCTCGAGTCGACCAATTAGCTGGTAAGGCCATTACAACCGGAAGAAAAGTTGATTTCAACTTCTTTATTTCGGAGGGCTTTGCTATTGGGCGATTGTTGAAAGAAATGGGATGGGAGAAGGTCTGCTCTTTGGATATCCCTACCTACCCTGCCCTAGTAAGAGAGTTTTATAATGATTTAAGTAGAGGAGAGGGAGGCTTAGTAAGTGTTGTAAGAGGAACAAAGGTATCATCACAGCCGAATCCCTTGGTAATTTATTGGAAATGCCTACTGTTGGACTTGTTGAATATCATCATGAAGATAGAGGAGGAGCACTATCAAGGATGTTAGGAGAGAAGTTTCTGAGTTTGAGGAAATCTTGGCAAATCAACTTAATTTGGAACTCAGATTACTTCACAATATCTGTGGAAGGATTCTATTTCCTAAAATCGGAAGGTTTGAATATGTCTCGGAGCGAGACGTTTTATTGATGGACTGCATACTCACTGGTAGACCTTAAATCTTGCTGAAATGATGATAGGCTATATGGCAGAGGCAGCTACTAAGAAGAGATCTACATTGCCATATGGTATGGTTTTAACTTTGGTATTCAGAAGCCAAGGTGTACTTATAATGGACAATGAGCCACTAAGAAAGTTAAGACATACAGATTACTATAGTGTCTCTACAATTCACCGAATGGGCTTTAGAAAAGAAAATGGAAACTGGATTAAAAGAGGACATGAGGCCAGAGCTGAAGAGTTAGAGTTGAGGAAGTCAGAGGAGAAGACATTCCTGAACCATCTGCTGGACCTTCTGCTGGACCATCTGCTGGACCCTCAGAAGCTGGACCTAGCTCTCAACTTCCACATCAGTCAGCAATGGCATCAGAAAGATTTTCTGAGGAGCAAATTGGTCAGCTCAGGCTTTACTGGCTGAGTATGACAGTGTAAGAACAAATGATATGTGTAAATTAAGAGAGGAGTTCAATCAATTAAAGGATGAGATTAATTCAAGACTTGACATGATTTCTTTTTCAATTAGCAATTCCGTCGAATCCTTTAGCACTGATCTTCATAAAATTTTTGAAAGGATGGAAGGCATTGCAGACGGTTCTGGAAAGTATCTTCATGCTACAAGTCAACTGAAGAAAGATATCGACCTTGCCGTCTCTCAAATTGAAGCATGTCTTGAAAGTTTTAAGAAGACCCAAAAAGATGATGTTATGGAAATGATTGGACATTTAAAGAAAATTGTGTATAAGCATATTTGATTTCAATCCTAGGTTGTATCTTAGGATTTCTTGCTTTCTTTCTTAGCATGTATCTAGGATTTACATACTTAAATCTGTCATTTTAGAATACATGTAATGGATCTTGCTTTGGAATACAAATGTTGAATGAATATTACACTTTTATTACAAATTTATGTCAATGAATGAAGTTTCCTATCCTTATGTTTATTCGAACCAACATCCTCGCTCTGATAACATTCTTATTGCTTTTAAACTCACCTTATTGTTGATAACAAAAAAGGGGGAGAGATAAGTGTATATGCATAAAGAAAGAATATATAAGAGAGAGAAAGAAAATGAAGAACAATTCTGAGAATAGAAAGAATTTTTTAAGAATTCAGTTATCTACATAGGGGGAGCTATTCAATGCAGGGGGAGCTTAATAAATTTCTCCATATAAAAGTTAAATCATTTTGATTGATGTCAAGTTTTGTTTATTTTATTCATTTTGAATATTGGCATCAAATTCTCTATTAGAAGTCTCTAAGCTTTAACAATGTCTATAATTCTCAATTCAAATGAATTTCTTAATGCATATACTCAAAGTTTTTGTCATCATCAAAAAGGGGGAGATTGTTGACCCAATTGAGGATTTTGATGATTAACAAAACTATTTGAGTATAACATTTGATGTTACTAATGATTTTGATTAAGTTTTTCAGATTATAAGTCTATTTGATGATCAAAATCAAGAAGGAAAATCAAGTTCTGGTTTGAATCTAATGTCAAGGTAAGACTGCAGACATTAGAGTCGACACATGGAATCACAGAGCCGACTCCGGAAAATGGCACAGACTTAGAGTCGACTCCGGGACTGTGAGAGCCGACTCTATCAGAAACAACAGAACGTTGGATTTTCAGGCCACGACTTAGAGTCGACTCCCAGACTGTTAGAGTCGACTCCAGAAGAATTTTGTGTCGACCCCAGAAAAGTCAGAGACGACTCCAGATCGAGCGGATTAAATTATTTCGAGTTAGAGCCGACTCCAGAAAAGCCAGAGCCGACTCCAGAATGTCAGACACGGCTCCAGAACTGTCAGAACGACTCTAAACTTTATCTTTATCTATTTTAATCCCAACGGCTATTGTTATTTATGGATCTAATCCTTTTTCACTTGCTTCTAACGGATAGTTTCACACTATTTGTGGATTAATCGGATCTATAAGAAGAGGGTTGATTGCATCCCAAAAAAAAGAGAGGAAAAGAGAAGAAAGAGGCAAAAAGAAAAGAATAGAGAAAATCCTTGAGATCCATCAGAAAAGAAAAGAGGGAAAACCTGTAAGGAAAGATCATACTCATTCCCCAAAAGAAGAGAAAGAGATTCCAAGCCTTTGCTGTTCTATTTAGAAGAAATCTCAAAAGAAGGAAGAAGCCCTAGTTTTTCCAATCTTCTGAGCCTCAAGAGCATATTCAAAGGAAGATCCATTCAAAGGAAGAGAAGGAAGAAGCCACCAAGATCTTCGAATCAGGCTTTGGTTCCTAATCTCTATTTATTGTTTCATTATTGTATATTTGCTCATTGAAGGAGCAGTTTGCTTTTGTAAAATCAAATACTGTTTGCTGGGTCAATCTGGTGATTGATTCAGTTGAGGCTGTTAGCCTTGTGCAAGCATTAGCTTGTGGTTTTAGGTTTTGTGCTGGTGAGCCTTGAAAACCAGCTGGGTTCGTTGTGCACCCGGGAAAACAACAAGTTTGAGTTGTGAGCTTGCAAAACAACTCTGCTGTAATCAGTTTGATTATAGTGTGGACCCAAGAGGTACTTGGGAGTGGACGTAGGTGTAGGTACACCGAACCACTATAAAATCTATTGTGTTTGCCGTGATTGTCTCTTTATCTTCAACTCTATTTATAGTTGCTTAGTTTTAAATCTGTGAATCTAAGTTTTTATTTCCGCTGGGGTTATCTTTCAAAAGAGTTTAATTTTTGAAAAACCCAATTCACCCCCCTCTTGGGTTGCTATCTGGACCAACATTCTTCTCATTCCTTCACTCTGAGTCCTTACAAATTCTTTTAGTCTTCTATCAACAAATGCACATGCAGTCATAATTTTATCCTGAAGCTCAGCATTGCATCTGGAATAAGTCTCTGAAGTCTCCACCAATATCTTTAAGTTCTTCAAAAATGTTCTTGAGATCATTTTAAGGATTCAGCGGAGGCTCCAAGTGTAGACTCAATTTTGCCAATGCGATCATCCAAAGAATAAAGGGTTTCTCTCAAGTTCATAAATTGGCTATCTACTTAGTTTCATTCTTCCTTGTGAGCAGCAAAAATACTTTGAGTTGCTCTAACTGAATATCAGAAAAACCAATAGATGACTGATCAAAAGTAGAAGGAACCGGTGGAGCTGGAGAACATTCTGACTGGGCTCTGGTGAGGTGTCTCACAGATGGTCCTGCCTCAGAAGGGCAGGCACATTAGTCTCAGCAACTCTCTCTCCAGTATGACCTTTTTTCTCCCATTTTCCATCCACTTTCACAAATCCCATCCTGTGCACAGTGGCTAAGCTGTAGTAGTCAGTGTGCCTAAGGTTCTTCGATGGCTCATTCTCAGAAATAGCTACTCCTTGACTTCTAAAAACCAAGGTAAGGATCATCCCATAAGGCAGTGAAGATCTCCTCTTGCCTCCGGCCTCAGCCATATACCATATCATCATTCCAGCAAATTTATTGGCTGACCCGTCAAGACACTATCCATGACAACAATGTCTCGCTCTGAGACATACTCAAAACGGCCAGTCTTGGGAAATAAATCCTACTGCAATGTTATGCAACATCTAAGCTCAAGGGCAATTGGTTAGCCCTAACCTCTTCAAATTCTTACTTCTCTTCCTAACATCCTTGATAAAGCAGCTGATCTCTCACTGTGAATGTTTGCAACTAATCCAGTGACAGGAATGCTTAACAGATTTCCTAAAATTTGAAAAGTAAGATGAATTCTCTTTCCTCTTACTGAACTAACAATCCCACCATCTCCTCTAGATAAATTCAATAAAATTCCTTAACAAGAGCTAGATAAGTAGGAACATCCAAAGAACAAACTTTATCCCAGCCGAGTTCTTTAATTTGTCTACCAATGAAAACCCTCGGCTTCAAAGAAATCAAAATCTTTTCTACCCATGGTAATAACTCTCCCAGCTAGGGTATCTACCTGTGGAGAGGAGGGGATTATCTGAGGGAGTTGAGAAGAATCATCACTTGGAGTAGGTTCTCGGACGGACGCCTAGCCGTATGCTTCCTTGTAGCAACGGGAGCATTAAAGACCGATCCCCTATGCTTAGGTGCCATTAAATCTTAAGGAATGGTTGATTTGAAGAGTATTTGGCTTTGGGAAGTTTGGAGAGTGTTTGGAGAAGATTTGGAGGGTTTGGAGAAGATAAAAATGAGAAGGTGTCGACTCTGCCCTAATAAAGTCAATTTGGGTCCACCAGGTGTCGACTCCCGCAAAGTCGGGTGTCGACTCCAAGTCGCTAACACAGTTAGCGCTCGAACTGGAGTCGGCTCCACTTAACGGGTGTCGGCTCCAAGGTCAAAGACCGAGAGCGACACAGAAGAGGTGTCGACTCCTCAAATTGAGGTGTCGACTCCACTGACAGTTTCAGAGAAAAATAAATGAGTTTCAAATACGAAACTTGTCAAAATAATGTCAATAAATTTTGAAAAAATCTTTGGAATGTGAGGAATCAAATTGCTCAAATGACTAGATAAATTGTCCTTAAAATTATGAAAGGAATCTCAAGAAATTGATAGAAATCTAGATAATCATTCCTTAGGGTTTCAAAATCATTCCAAAGGTCACAAATCCCTAATTCACCTCTAAGATAACAAAATCTCTCTTCACTCAAAGGTTTTGTAAATATATCAGCTAATTGTTCTTCAGTATTAACATAATCAAGACAAATTTCATTATTAGCTACATGTTCTCTTATAAAGTGATATCTAATTTCAATGTTTTAGTTCTTGAATGTTGAATTGGATTTTAGTTAAATTGATTGCACTTGTTATCACATCTAATTGGAGTTTTATCAAGTGTTATGCCATAATCTTCAAGTTGTCGCTTAATCCAAAGGATTTGAGCACAGCAACTTCCAGCTGCAACATATTCTGCTTCAGCAGTAGATAATGCAACCGAATTTTGCTTTTTGCTAAACCAAGAGATTAAGTTACTTCCTAAGAATTGACATGCACCACTTGTACTTTTTCTATCTAATTTACATCCAGCATAGTCAGAGTCAGAATATGCAATTAAGTTTAGTGTTGAGTCTCTAGAATACCATAATCCTACATTTTTAGTTCCACTTAGATATCTTAAGATTGTTTTCACAGCAATTAAGTGAGATTCTTTAGGTTCAGATTGAAATCTAGCACATAGACAAACAACAAACATGATATCTGGTCTACTTGCTGTTAAGTAAAGTAGAGATCCGATCATACCTCTATAGTATTTTTGATCTACTTTCTTACCATCTTCATCTTTGTCAATTTGCATGAAGGACTCATAGGTGTTCCAAGGGGTTTGATTGATTCCATTCCAAACTTCTTGAGAAGTTCCTTTGTACTTTGTTTGGTTGATGAAAATCCCTCTTTACTTTGTTTGATTTGAAGTCCTAGGAAGAAGTTGAGTTCTCCCATCATGCTCATTTCAAATTCACCCTGCATTAACTTAGCAAATTCTTGACACAAGAGATTGTTAGTAGCACCGAATAATATCATCTACATATATTTGTACTACTAATAAATCTTTGTCTTTTCTTTTCAAAAATAGGTTTTATCAACATTTCCTCTAGTAAAATCATTTTCAATCAGAAATTTGCTTAACCTATCATACCAAGCTCTAGGTGCTTGTTTTAAACCATATAGTGCTTTGTGCAATTTAAAAACATGATTTGGAAATTCATGATCTTCAAAACCAGGATGGTTGTTCACAAAACTTCTCATTTATAAAACCATTTAAAAATGCACTTTTAACATCCATTTGAAATAAATTTATGTTCATATGACATGCAAATGCAAGTATAATCTAATTGCTTCTAATCTAGCTACAGGTGCAAAAGTTTCATCAAAATCAATTCCTTCTTCTTGATTATATCCTTTTGCAACTAATCTAGCTTTATTTCTAATTACTATGCCATTTTCATCTAATTTATTTCTAAATACCCATTTAGATCCTATAACAGAATGACCTTTAGGTCTATCAACTAAGGACCATACATTATTCCTAGTAAATTGATTTAATTCTTCTTGCATAGCTAACATCCAATTACTATCTTTTTCAGCTTCTTCAATAGTTTTAGGTTCAATTTGAGATACAAATGCAAGATGATTATTGATATTCTCATGATGATCTAGTTCTTACTCCTTGAGATGGATCACCTATAATCAATTCCTTTGGATGACCATAGGCATATCTCCAATCTCTAGGAAGATCTACTTCATTATGATTAGTATCAATACATCAATCCTAGGTGAATCATCATCTTTAGCTTCTTGTTCATGATCTGAAGATACATCTATATTTAATTTTTAATATCTCTTTCTAGTATATTTGTATCTTCCTCATCATCAATTTTTCTGAACTTGATGCTAAAGACTCATCAAAAACTACATGAATAGATTCTTCTACAATTAAGGATTTCTTGTTAAATACTCTATAGGCTTTACTAGTTGTTGAATATCCTAAGAATATGCCTTCATCAGATTTTGCATCAAATTTTTCAAGATTATCTTTACCATTATTATGAATAAAACATTTACACCAAATGCATGAAAATAACTATGTTTGGTTTTTTATTATTCCATAATTCATAAGGAGTTTTCTTAAGGATTGGCCTAATTAGGGCTCTATTAAGAATGTAACATGCCGTGTTTATAGCTTCCGCCCAAAAGTACTTTGGTAGGTTGCTTTCACATAGCATGGTACGGGCCATGTCTTCTAAAGTCTATTTTTTCTTTCTACAACTCCATTTTGTTGTGGTGTTCTAGGTGCAGAAAAATTATGATGAATGCCATTTCTATGCAAATTTTCAAATAAGTGATTTTCAAATTTGTGCCATGATCACTTCTAAGAGACACTATGGTGTTGTTTTTCTCATTAGTGACCTTTCTTGAAGAATTTTAAAATATTGAGAAAGTCTCATCCTTATGAGCCAAAACAATACCCAAGTGTATCTAGAATAATCATCTACTATCACAAGACCATATTTCTTTCCTCCTAGACTAGTGGTTCTAGTAGGTCCAAAAAGGTCCATGTGAAGTAGCTCTAAGTGGCCTAGAAGTGGAAACTAATTTTTTAGATTTGAAAGAGTTTCTAGTTTGTTTTCCAAATTGACATGCATCACAAATTTGTTATTTTCAAAATCTATCTTTGGAAGTCCTTTAACTAAATCCATTTTAATTAATTTTGAAATTAGGTGTGTGCTTGCATGACCTAATCTACGATGCCATAACCATCCAATCTCATTCATTAGCATTATTAGCAACTAAGCAATGATTACTAGTAGACAAATTATCTAAATCAATTAAGTATACATTGTCATTTCTATTACCAATAAATACAATGCTATTGTCAATGGGATTAGAAACAGTGCAGATAGAAGCTTCAAATGAAACTTTGAAACCTTTATCACACAATTGGCTAATACTAATTAAATTATGCTTTAACCATCTACATATAAAATATTTTCTATAAAAGTAAAGGGAGTTATCTAAATTTTACCAAATCCCATAATTTGGCCTTTATCATTGTCTCCAAATGTGACAACTCCTCCTCTTTATCTTCAAGGGTGATGAATTGCTCCTTGTCACCCGTCATGTGCCTTGAGCAGCCGCTATCAAGATATCACTTTCGTTTTGATCTTTTGGCCGCAAGACACTCCTGCAAGGTAATCAAACTTTCTATTTAGGTACCCAAGCTTTCTTAGGTCCTTCATGGTTAGTAGCAACAAAGATTGTTCCTTTTGAAACCCATATTTTCTTTCCTTTAATACTTAAATTCTTATTAAGTTTTCTAAAATTGCATTCATAGGCTTTATGTCCTTTCTTGTTACAGCAATAACATGAAAATCATTCTTATCCTGTTCTTTTCTAAAGAAGTATTTAACATACTTTTGTTTCTTATTAGGTCTATACCCTAATCCAGCCTTATCAAATACAGCTCTTTGATTACTCAATAGCAAATTAAGTTTTTCAGAGCTATATATAAATTTATCAACTATATTTCTATATTTATCAACTTCTCTCTTTAAATTAACATATTCATTAGAAATTAACTCTTTATCTTTTAGCAAATTTTCATTTTCAGATTTTAGTTTTTCAACTTCATGAGTTAGTTTATCCTTCTCTTTGGCAAGATTTAAATTATCATTTTTTAAATATTTGTTCTTCTTTTTCAAAGCTTTAAAATCACTAACTAATTCATTAAATGCATCATATAATTTTCAAAAGTAAAATCATCACAAGGTGTTTCAGAACTTACCTCATTATCGTCGTTTGCCATAAAGCAATATTTGTAACTTCCTTTTGTTCCTCCTCGGATAAGGATTCATCACTTTCACTCCATGTTGCAACATATGCCTTTTTCTTCTTCTTTTGTCCCTTTTTCAGTTGAGGATAATCATATCTAAAGTGCCCCGGTTTCTTACATTCATAACATATGAGGGGGTCTTTCTTTTTCTTTGTCCTTATCCTTGTCCTTTTCTCTTTCTCCTTCCATTTTTGTTCCATATCTTTTCTTATGGAAGGGTCTCCTTCTTTGTATAAATTTCTTAAATTTTCTAGTAAGGAGAGCTATCTCATCATCTTCCTCTTCTTCTTCGCTATTGCTTATCTCCTTTTATACAGCTTTAAGGGCTTCTTCTTTTTGACTTTCTCCTCTTGATGTTGCTTCATGGTCAGTTCATGGGTCATCAATGATCCAAGTAGCTCCTCCAAAGGTAAGGTGTTGAGGTCCTTGGCTTCTTGGATAGCAGTTACCTTTGCTTCCCATGTCCTTGGAAGAGACCTAAGAATTTTACGAACCAATTTAGAGTTAGTGTAGGTATTGCCAAGACTTTTTAGACCATTTACAATATCAGTGAATCTAGTGCACATGCATGTGATGGTTTCATTTTGTTCCATGCTAAACAATTCATACTTGTGCACTAGAATATTGATTTTAGATTCTTTAACTTGATTAGTACCCTCATGGATAACTTCTAATCTATCCTAAATTTCTTTTGCAGAAATACATGTAGAAATTCTATTGAACTCATTAGCATCTAAAGCATAATATAAACATTCATGGCCTTTGCATTAAGCTGAGCCATTTTCCTATCGTTCTCATTCCAATCCCTTTCGGGTTTAGGAACTATTGAACCATCTACCAAGTGTGTGGGTGTGATTGGTCCATTAGTGATTACACTCCAAAGTTCATAATCTAAAGCTTGAATAAAAATTTTCATTCTAGCTTTCCAAAAAGAATAATTCGAACCATTAAACAAAGGAGGTCTATTAGTAGAATGACCTTCAGCAAATGAAGATCCAGCTTGAGCTGTCATTTGGATCTTTAGCTCTTGTTCGTGTGATCAAATAAACAATGAGCACTTGCTCTGATACCAATTGTTAGCCCAGATGTCAACCCAAGAGTGGGGATGAATTGGGTTCTTAAAAAATTTAATCTTTTAAAAACTATGTGCTTTGGAATAAATGAGATTAAGTCCAGGATAAATATTAAGCATAAATAAAGAGATAGAGCGAGAGAGTCAAAACATGGCAAACACAAGGATTTTATAGTGGTTCGGTGTATCCAACACCTACGTTGTTGACCAATTTATTGATTTTGATGATTAATAAAGGAATTGAGTATATTTATTAAGTTACTGATGAATTTAACAAGTGTTTCAGGGCTTAAAAATATTTGTTTAATCAAAAGGCATTTAGAAACGTATTTTGAATCAAGTGCCAAAGGTAAGTTTCAAAATTTAGAACCTGGAGTCGACACCTAGAAAGCCTGGAGCCGACCCCATGGCCAATCAAATATCTTTCTAATTTTTTGATACGGTCCGGAGCCGACACCCAGAGTTTCGGAGTCGACACTTACAGTGTCTGGAGCCGACTCTGACACGGGGACAGAACGTGTGATTTTTGACTACCTTGGAGCCGACACTTACAGTCTTTCAGAGCTGACACCTGACCATGGTGAGCCGACACTTAACTTTTTCAGAGCCGACTCCTCGACGAACTCAGAACTTTCTATTTTTGGATACACGACTTGGAGCCGACACCTGAAAAGTTGGAGCCGACTCCAACCTATAAGAAATGGATTTTTAAAATGCCAGATCAGCTCAAACGGTAATATTTCCTTCTCACCTAACTTCTAACGGATATATTTTGTTTGGAAAAACTTTCTAGGTACATTCCAATAGCTAGTTTTCTCACCAAAAATGGATTAAAGAAATTCTATAAAAGGGGGAGAACGCCTGTTTGAAAAAAGAAGAACAAAAAATGAAAAAATCAAAATCAAAAATCCGTGAAGTCTTGAGCCTGAAATCAAAGAGAAAAGAGTTCAAACTCAAATCCTTCCACTCCAAAAAGCTCAAAAAGAAATCCAAGGCGTTCATATTGAAAAATCGGAGGATTCCCAAAATAGAAGAAAAAGCTCTATTTTTCTACTTTTTCCCAACTTCTCATCTGCAACATTTGCAACGAATCAAAGCTGAGGCCTGATTCAACATCTCCAAAGAGAAGAGGAAAAGAAGAAAAGAAGAAAAGCTCAAATCCAATCATCTTCAAAACAGGCTTTTCTAACCTTGCTTATTCATTTGAATATTCGCTCATTTGAGGAGCTTTGTATTGTTGAAAAACATTATTTTTTCTTGTTTTTACTAGTTCAATCAGGGGAATTGAACTAGTGGAGGTAGTATACCTCGGGTCAAGCTAGATTAGCTTGTGTTTTGGGTTTTGTGCTGGTGAGCCCGAGAAAAACCAGCTGGGTTTGTTGTGATCCCTGGGAAACAACAAGTTTGAGTTGTGAGCTTGTAAAACAACTCGGCTGTAATCTAGTTGATTATAGTATGGACCCAAGTGGATCTTGGGAGTGGACGTAGGTGTTGGATACACCGAACCACTATAAAACCTTTGTGTTTGCGTGCTTTGATTATCTCTTTCTCTATCTCTTGGTTGTGTTTAATATTCGCATTGCATTTAATTTCATCTATCTCCAAGCACATAGTTTTAAAAGGTTAAAATTTTTTAAAGAACCCAATTCACCCTCCCCCTCTTGGGTTGCCATCTAGGCCAACAATTGGTATCAGAGCAAGTGCTCATTTAAATTTGATCCAACGATCAAGAGCTAAAGATCCAAATGGCAGCTCAAGCTGGATCTTCATTTGCTGAAGGTCATTCTACAAATAGACCTCCTTTATTTAATGGTTCCAACTATTCATATTGGAAAGCAAGAATGAGAATATTCATTCAAGCTTCAGATTATGAATTGTGGAGTGTCATAATTAATGGACCGAGCACACCCACACACGTAATTGATGGTTCTATTGTTCCTAAGCCCGAAAGGGATTGGAATGAGAATGATAGGAAAATGGCGCAGCTCAATGCTAAAGCCATGAATATTTTATATTGTTCATTAGATGCTAACGAATTTAATCGTATCTCTACATGTAATTCCGCAAAAGAGATATGGGATAGATTAGAGGTTATCCATGAGGGTACAAATCAAGTTAAAGAATCTAAGATAAATATTCTTGTTCATAAGTATGAATTATTTAGCATGGAACAAACTGAAAGTATAGCATGCATGTATACTAGATTCACTGACATTGTAAATGGTCTGAAAAGTCTTGGTAAGACTTATACTAATTCTGAACTTGTTCGTAAAATTCTTAGGTCACTTCCAAGATCGTGGGAAGCGAAGGTGACTGCCATCCAAGAAGCCAAGGACCTCAACTCCTTACCTTTGGAGGAGCTACTTGGATCTCTAATGACTCATGAGTTAACCATGAAGCAGCACATAGAGGAAGAAGTTAAAAAGAAGAAGACTATAGCTCTTAAGGCTGCAGAAAGTGAGGAGAGCTACAGTGATAATGATGAAATGATGATGAGACAGCTCTTCTTGCTAGAAAGTTCAAAAAATTCTTGAGAAGAAGGAAACCCTTTCATAAAATAAAATCTGGAATTAAGATGGAAGGAGAAAAGAAAAAGAAAAGGAGAAGGACAAAGACAAAGAGAAAGACCCCCTAATTTGCTATGAGTGTAAGAAACCGGGGCACTTTAGATATGATTGTCCTCAACTAAAGAAAGCCTACAAGAAGAAGAAGAAAGCCTATGTTGCAACCTGGAGTGACAGCGATGAATCCTCTTTAGAGGAAGATCAAAAAGAAATTGCAAACATTTGCTTTATGGCGAATGACGACAACGAGGTAAGTTCTGAAAACCCTTGTGATGATTTTGCATTTGATGAATTGTTTGAAGCTTTTAATGAACTAGTTGATGATTTTAAAGCTTTGAAAAAGAAATACAAGTTTTTGAAAAACGATAACTCAATTCTCATCAAAGAAAAGGATAATCTTACTCATGAGATTGAGATGCTGAAATCTGAAAATAATAATTTGACAAAAGAGAGAGAATCAATTCCCAATGAAAATGATAGATTAAAGAAGGAAGTTGATAAGTATAAGAATATTGTTGATAAATTCACATATAGTTCTGAAAAACTTAACTTATTATTGAGCAATCAAAGAGCTATATTTGATAAGGCTGGATTAGGATATAGGCCTAACATAAAATAAAAGTTTATCAAAAACTTTTTTAGAATAGAACAAAATAAAGATGATGTTACATGTCATTACTGTAACAAGAAAGGCCACAAATCCTATGAATGTA
This sequence comes from Calamus simplicifolius, assembly GCA_900491605.1. Classification (NCBI taxonomy): domain Eukaryota; kingdom Viridiplantae; phylum Streptophyta; class Magnoliopsida; order Arecales; family Arecaceae; genus Calamus; species Calamus simplicifolius. Next base: position 505,547 of record UESW01004838.1, read on the forward strand.
ATGCAAGAAATAGTAACACAAATTTAACTAGTAAAGGAAAGAAAATATGGGTTCCCAAAGGAATAATCTTTTATGCTACTAACCATGAAGGACCCAAGAAGGCTTGGGTACCTAAATATAAGACTTGATCATTTTTGCAGGAGTGTCTTGCGGCCAAATATTCAAAGCAAAAGTGGTATCTCGATAGTGGCTGCTCGAGACACATGACGGGTGACAATGATCAATTTATCACCCTTGAAAGCAAAAGAGGAGGAGTTGTTACGTTTGGTGACAATGGCAAAGGCCAAATCATGGGTTTGGTAATATTCAAATAACTCCCTCCACATATATTGAAAATGTTTTATATGTCAATGGTTTAAAACATAATTTAATTAGTATTAGTCAATTATGTAATAAAGGTTTTAAAGTATCATTTGAAGCATCTGTCTGCACTGTTTCTAATCCCATTGATGATAACATTGTTTTTACTGGAAATAGAAATGACAATGTATACTTGATTGATTTAGATAATTTGTCTACTAGTAATCATTGCTTAGTTGCTAATAATGCTAATATGAATGAGATTGGTTGGTTATGGCATCGTAGATTAGGTCATGCAAGCATACACCTAATTTCAAAATTAATTAAAATGAATTTAGTAAAAGGTCTTCCACAACTAGATTTTGAAAATGGCAAAATTTGCGATGCATGTCAATTTGGAAAACAAACTAGAAACTCTTTCAAAACTAAAAATATTGTTTCTACTTCTAGGCCACTTGAACTACTTCACATGGATCTTTTTGGACCTACTAGAACCACTAGTCTAGGAGGAAAGAAATATGTCACTCAAAAGAGCAGTCCTCCGAAAGCCATCAACATCCTAGGGTGGTAACCGATTATCAGCTAGATATGTATCACTCTAGGGCAGCTAAAAATGGCATGAACAGTGGTCTCCTCCTCCAGTCCACATAATGGGCAAGTAGCCTAAATGGGCATTCCCCTCCCAGCAAGCAAGGATAGGTGGGAAGACAATCCCACGCGAGCTTTCAGATAAAGACCTGAATCTTGGGATGGATAGGAAGCCTCCATATCCATGCTGCATCCATCATGCGCTGCGGCTGTGGCCTATAAATCTTTGTCAGGTCCCTGGTAGGCGCACTGGAGAGACATGATTTCTTCTATAATCTGGTATCAGATGAGTGCTCCGGTATGAGCGGAATAGAAAGTACCCTGCAAGCTAACTCCTCCCCAAAGAACTGCGACACCGTAGGAATGTGCCAGGAGGTATGATCCTAAGAGATCAACTTTGTAACTCTTATGTTGCTAGAAACATCCATGATGATAAAGGTAGGCCAGAGAGAGAGAAGGAGCTCAACAATCCATGTATCCTGAACAACATCTATCGAGGATCCATCACTCATCATCCACGAGATGTTATTCAAGATCATTGGAGCGTGCCGATAGACCTCCTTCCAGAGAGATGAGTATCCACGAGAGACTGAAAATCTGAAGAGGGAGTCCAAGCCCCATAATGAGTCTGCATAAAAGAGCTCCATAAGCAATACGGATCCAAAAGGAATCACATAGCGTGCCTAACAATCAGCGCCTCTCTTCTGACTGTCAGACACTGGATTCCAAGGCCACCTTCAGAAATTGGCAAGCAGATAGTATCCCAAGCCAGCAGATGAATACCATGGCCATCTTGCATGGAGGCCTAGAGAAAGTCTCTAAAGCATCTCTCTATCCTCCTTAGACAAGTTCTCAGGACATCAGCGTTAGATAGAAGATAAAGAGGAAGAGAGGTGAGAACCGAGCGTAGAAGGACGATTCTTGCCATCATAGATAACCTCGTGACCTGCCGGCCATCAAGCCGGTCACGAACCCATCGCTCTAAGTCAAGGTAATCTCTATATCGCGGCTGTCTACCCATGATAGGGATTCCCAGATAAAATAGCTGATCAATCTTAGTAGTAATGTTCAGGATTTGGAGGATGGTCTCCCTCGTTATAGGGGTCGTTTTCGGACTAAAACAAATCATTGACTTATGAAAATTAACTCTCTGACCAGATGCTTGACAATAGAGCTAAATAATGGAAGCAAAGGTCACCGCATTATGGATAGTAGCCTCACCTAGTAATATGCAATCATTAGCAAATAAAAGATGAGAAACCGAGAGGCCCTGGGGAGCTGCCATAAAAGGGGCAATGCGACAATCATCCTATGCCTGAGTGAACGCACGCGAAAGATCATCAATAATAAGAATGAATAGGAAAGGAGATAGGGGGCATCCAGCCCAATAGCAGAGTGAAAGAAATCGATCTGACTACCATTAATAATAAGAGAGAATGACGGCCTATATATGCAGGCCATGATCCAGTCAATAAGAAGGTCGTCAAACCCAAATTTATGAAGAGTCATAAGCTTGCTCCATGTCTAACTTGACAGCCATAAGACACTGGTGGGCAGAAGATCTATGAACATCGTGCATAAATTCTTGGGCTATAAAGATATTACCAGCTTTTTAAGAAATAGAAAAGATGATAAAATGAAATGAGATAAAAAATCTAAACATTTTTTGATCGGTCTCTATAAACGAATATATATTTTTTACTTTATTCTATCTTTATGGGTATAATAAATATTAGCGCTGTCACATTCCTATCATCACTCTATCCTTGTCCTTCTAAGGTGGTATATAAATTTTTTTTAAAAAATAAAACTAATAATATAATTAAAAAATAAAAATAAAAGTGATAGATATTAGGGTTGAAAAAATATATATATATATATATATATATATATATATATATATATATATATATATATATATATATATAGAGGTAAAATTAATTTCATATCTATCTCATTTATGTAGGGATAAAAATATTTTTATTTTATTTTCATAAAAATTAAAAATTTGTGCTCTAAAGGGGATGGGCCTCTTCTTTATGGTTTGTAATTGCGAGAAAAAGACTTTATACATCGCTTTCGATGCAGTAAATTCTATGTGAACTGCATCGCTCCTCCTTATTGATCCACATACATTTTACATAGCTTGACACGATGGAATAGGATGAAATATCAGGGATATGATTAAGTTTTGAGTATAACATGCATTAATACACTTCAGCTTTTTTAAAAATTTATGTGTAGACCCAATGCGGTGCAGCCCATATTTTCAGAATGAGTGTATTAGATTTTCAATTAGGGTATCGTAATTTTATAATTGGGTGTTGTTTTTTTTTTGGCCAGAATATCATAAAGCTTTGTCTTACTAAATATGTGTCATAATTTTATATCTGGGATGCCGTAATTTTTTTTTTAGCTTTCTAAATGGGTGTCATAAATTTATAACTATGGCTTCGTAATTTTACAACTAAAGTATCATAATTTTTTTCAATCGAATAGTAAAACTTTGCCTTAATATTTTCTGAATGGGTATCATAATTTTATAACTGGGGTGTTATAATTTTTTTTGATTTTCTGAATGACTAACATAATTTTATAACTATTATGTCGTAATTTTATAATTAGGACATCATAATTTTTTTTGACCAACACCAAAATTTTTTTAGAATATCATCAAGCTTTATCTTAACATTTTATGATTAAAATATTATTATTTTATAATAAAAATATTATAATTTTATAATTAGATATCGTAATATATTTTTGAAAGGTAAGCCATTTTGTTTCGTTTCATCAGAAATTACGTATTACTTGTGAGTTCATAACTATAATTTCTATTATTTCATTTTATTATATTAAATTATTTAAAATTTACTTAAATTAATAAAAAAAAAGGTGCAGAATTTTCTGGAGGAGGCGGTGTCTAAATACTTTACCGTAATTGCGATCATGCCAGGACTGCACGCAGTTCCCCAACCCTGCACTACGAGGGCAAAGAAATCTATTTCCCTTATTAATTAAGCATCACGACAGTGAAAGAACCTCTACTAGTTGTTTAGAAAAACTCGAGACACCTACCTGGATTTCACCCAACTGCACAATCTCTCTCCCATAGGTGGGCCCCCGCAACTCGTCAACGGGAGGGCGAGTATTCGTGTGCGGAAGTTGGAAGTGCTCTTTGCACCGTCCGCAGCATCAAGCTAAAAATAAAAATAGTCTATTCCCCAGTCCCCCCCCACCTCTCTCTCTCTCTCTCTCTCGGGCCCGTATCCGCTCCGACGACTCCAAGAAATCGCCGCTCAAAACCCTAAACCCCTTCTCCCCGCCTCCGTGCTCAAAGCCTCATCTCGTCCTCCTCCTCTTGAAAATCCTACCGTGGAGGAAGAAAACCCCGTGCCCTCGGGCCCCGGCCCGATCGAAATTTCATTCCTTTTGCCTTATTCCGGTGGCGTGAGAGGAGCTGGGATTGGTTTGGTTTCTGTGATCGGATCGGAGCTGATTGATTCGAACAATGGACAATCGGGATTCGTCGGCGTCTCCAGCGGCGGTGGCGGGCAAGGACGGGTCCACGGAGGAGGATGGGCTTTTGTCGGCGACGGCGGGACTGGCCAAGGAGGCTGCTTTTCTTTTCCAGAGCCGGCTCTACCCGGAGTGTATCGATGTGCTGAAGCAGCTGTTGCAGAAGAAAGAAGGAGATCCGAAGGTATGAACTCTGCTCTTTTCTTTTTTGTCTTTTTTTGTTGAGGAAGACGAGGAAGCTCGTGCTATGCTATTCAATTTTCCATTTTTAAGGTCATGGATCTTATTATGTGATTTTGACTTAGTGTTTAAAGAATCGCTTCTTTCGAATGCCCTTCATCAATTTCATTGAAAAAAAGCCCAAATTTGTTGATTAAATTCACCTGATACGGCTGTCGTGCAGGTTTTATTTATGTTGCCTGCCACATTTCTTGATTTGGGGATAAGAATATGCACTCTGCCAATGATGTTTAGACTAATGGTTCACCATCTTCATCATTTTCTCGTTAGTTTTGCAGTCATCCATGGTGTGGCAGGCTTTATTCAGAATCAGATGTATTGCTTTGGAACTTCTAAAGATCTGCCATACAAAATATACCGGGGGAAGAAAACCCTGATATATTTTGAGACGTTTGGAAATATGAAAACCTATATTTGTTCTAAATATATATCTGCCTCCAATGCTATTGAATCGTAGAAGAAAATGTTGAAGATATTTCTTCTGTAACTAATGGGTTATGGTAGCTTTGATAGTGACCTTTTGAGCCTATTTGAGAGACTGAAGTTTTATTATGCAAAATATATAACTAAACTTGCTATGAGTTGGAGGGGAAACTACATGAACAAAACAAAGGGATCAACCAATCAATTTATGTGGTAGTTGCCTGTGGGGATATGTTCCAACATTTTCATATGCGATCCATATGTAGATGGAGGTAAAGATATGATTGATCTCATATAATCATTTGCAACCAAGGCTGATGTAATTCCTGTTCAGAGTCTTGAGGTTTGCTAAACTATTGCTACCAATACCACCACCACAATCATTGCCTCGCACATGTTGTATGAGAGGCTGGTTGTTGTTATTGTGATCGCTTGATTATACCTCCCAGTAGGAATCTTCAATCATATCAACTAATAGATCATTAAATTGCATCTTGTTGAATTACCATGAAGCTTTTGAATCATAGCAAGATATCGCAAGTTTCATTTCATATCAATATCTTTATTAATTCACATTGCTGTTAACTTATCTGTTGCTCTCTAAAATGTTTCATGGCATACAGTTTAGCATTTTGATAAATTATTGAGTGACAACGCCCATGAAGAATTGTAAAGTTCTAGAAGCCAAAAGGCTATAGCATAATTCCTGATTCCCCTGATAATTTTTTAGATAAATCAGCTTCTGTGCAAAAATTGTGAAACTTCCACGAAATTTCTAAATGACAGAGAAAAGCTTGCAATATTTATCAAGTTTTTGCACCTTTAAATTGCAATCTAACAACTTAAAAATATACTCTAGAATAATGTAAAATATCCATTTTAACCTTTTGCATTTTACTTTTTGTATTTTATATTGCCATAGCCAATAATGGAAGATGTACATCTGAAGATCTGTAGTTGTACGGTTTACTTCAAAATGCAATATATTTTCTTTGTTTCTTTCCATAATTTTATTTTCTTTATTATTTAGTATTTTAGTCCTTCTTGTTTATTTGTTGAAACTCTGGAACTTAGACCAGAACTACTGATACTAACATTCAATTGGCTAGTTGTAACTGAAGCTAGAACCAAGCTTTTTAGAACTTGCTCATCCCATTGGCTATTCATTATCATCCACCACTTGACTACCTTATTACCATTTTGTTGATGACAAACTCCACCCATTCCATGTCATTGTAAAGATATCATATCCAAGACCTGCCAACTTCTATCACTGTTTTAGAGCATGCCAAAACCATTTCCCCCTCTATTTCATTACAAATCCTTTGATCAGCATGAAACACTTGGGTTGGGTCTTCAATGTAAAATTGTAGATGTATGAAACTGTTACATATTATATTTCTCAAATAGGAAGTAAATATATTTGATTCTAATTCATAGGGATTGTTACCGATTACATTTTTAGAATAGAAAGTAGATTGCATTTTTATAATAGGAAGTAAATATATTTGATTATGATTTGTAGGGATTTGATATAATTAGTTTTTCTTCTTAGCATAAGATTTGTAGCTTGTATAATATATCTAAAAGATTGATGAATAAAAATGCACAGAAATTACTTTTTCTTTTTCTTTTTCAGAGTTCTAGTTGTGTTTCATGGTATCAGAGCTTTCGAGCTTATAACTCTGAAATATATAAACAGTGGGATTTTAGGGTTTTCTTAGGTTTCTATTTTTGGCATTTTTTTTTCACCGCCTACACTTGGGGAAGCGCCACTTGTCGATCAACCTTCACTCGGAGTTTTGTTATCAAAATCTGATCCTTTTTCGTTCGTTCTGCTCGCCTCAACCTTCACAACAAACTTACTGCCTGTTTGGGTCAGCATCTATTCAATGCGGGATCTATTTTGGGACAGGTTCGAATTCTTTAGATATTTTTAACTTTGTTGTGGTTTTGGCTTTATTATTTGATTGATATTTGATAATATGGAGGAAAAGAAGTCTCTTATTGTGTCTGATGTGGTTCATATAATGTCAAAAATTACAGAACATAAACTTAATAGATCTAATTATTTAGATTGGAGTAAAACTGTTAGACTTTATTTGTAGAGTATTGCTATGGATAATCATTTAACTGATGATCCATCTAGCGATGACTCAAAAACCTCATGGCTAGGAGAGGATGCCCATCTGTTTTTGCAAATACGTAATTCTATTAATGGTGAGATGGTTAGTTTGATAAATCATTTTGAATTTGTGAAAGAATTGATGAATTATTTGGAGTTTGTGTACTCTGGCAAGGAAAATATCAAACGCACTTATGAGGTATGCCAAGCCTTTAATCGTACAGAAAAAGGTAACATATCCCTCACTGACTACTTTATGGATTTTAAGAAGACTCGTGAGGAACTTAATATACTACTTTCATTTAGTACTGATGTGAAAGTTCAGCAAGTTTACAGAGAAGACGGCGGTTATGAGCTTCTTGGCTGGTCTTCCTTCTGAGTTTGAAGCTGCTAAATCTTAAATTCTTTCTAGTCATGAGATATTCTCTTTGGAAGAAGCTTTTAGTAGGTACTCCGCACAGAAAATTCAGCTCTTGCTCAGCCTAATAGTGCTCTTGTCAGCCACACTTCTGAATCTGGAAGACAACCATATAGAAATGGCAATAGAGGGGGAGACTCAAGTAGTTATGATCAAAATCTTGGTACTCAAGGACAGAATTTGGGAGGTGTTGTATGTTACTATTGTCATAAGCTAGGACATGTGAAGAAAGATTGTAGAAAGTTGCAGCGCAAGAATTAATTGAACTAATCAGCTCATGTTGCTTTTACTAATGATGCTTTTGAGTTCATTTCAATATCTACAGATGAGTATGCCAAGTTTTCACAGTATTCGAAATCTCTAAAGGCTTCATCTATTCCTATTACTGTTATTGTTGATTCAAGTAAAATGAACATGTCTTGTTTTCTTATCTTTCAAATGGATCATTGATTCCGGTGCCACAGATCACATGATAGGTAATTCTAGTCTATTTTCTTCTTTTAAGTCATATGCTTCTAGTTCTACAGTTATTTTAGTATATGGGTCTACATCTCGTATTTTAGGGTCTGGCACAATTATTCTAACACTCTTAATTCCTTTGAAATCTAATTTAAGTCTACCTAACTTGTCTTTTAATTTAGTTTTCGTCAGTAAACTTACTCGTTCTCTTAATAATTGTATCACATTCTTCCCTGATTTTTGCCTATTTTAGGATCTTATGATGAAGAGGATTATTGTTTAAGGACATGAGTCTGAAGGCCTTTACATTCTTGATACATAAGTACCAAAGTCTGTTGCTTGTTCTGGAGTTGTAACCCCTTTTGAAGCACATTATCGGTTGGGTCATCCTTCATTGCCTATGTTAAAGAAACTTTATCCTCAGTTTTCTAGCCTATCTTCATTAAATTATGAGTCTTGTCAATTTGCCAAACATCATTGTTTGAGTTCTAGTCCCAGAGTCAATAAAAGAGCTAGTGCTCCTTTTGAGTTAGTTCACTTCGATGTTTGGGGTCCTTATCCTGTTGAGTCTAAAACTGGGTTTAAATATTTTGTTACCTTTATTGATGATTATTCTCGAATGGCATGGTTTTTTTTAATGAAAAACCGTTCAGAATTATTTTCTTATTTTACTACTTTTTGTGTTGAAATCAAAACTCAATTTAATGTGCCTCTACAAATTTTAAAAAGTAATAACGCTAAGGAATATTTATCAGAATACTTTCGAAATTATATTGTTTAACATGATATTATTCATCAAACTTCTTGTGTATATACACCATCTCAAAATAGAGTCGCTGAACAAAAAAATAGATATCTTCTTGAAATTGTCAGAGCTTTGTTATTTCAAATGCAAGTCCCTAAATAATTTTGGGCTGATGCAGTTTCTACAGCTTGCTTTCTGATTAATTGTATGTCTTTCTCTGTTCTTTTTGGTGAGACTCCCTTTAATGTCCTATTTTCTAATAAGTCATTATTTCCTATTGAACCTAGGATATTCGATTGTACTTGTATTGTTCAGGATGTTTGACCTTAGGTTACGAAACTTGATCCTAAATATCTAAAATATATCTTTCTTGGATATTCTCGTGAGTAAAAAGGATATAGATGTTATTGTCCCGGTCTTAATAGGTACCTTATGTCACCTGATGTTATCTTTCTTGAACAAACACCATTTGTTTTATCTTCAGGTTCTATCATTTAGGGGGAGGAAGATGGTTTACTAATCTATACTATTACATCACCTAGTTCTGATCTTCTTTCCTCTAAACCTCCTATTCCTGATCCGATTTTTGTTCCTACGCCTTCTGCTCCATGTCCTGCGCTAGTTCCTTCGTCATCGGATCTAGTTCCCAGTTCTAGTGATGATCTTTCTATTATCCTTCGCAAAGGTAAACGTCAATGTACTTATCCAGTATCTTCTTTTGTGTCATATAACCATTTGTCACCATCCTCTTGTTCTTTTATTGCATCTATTGATTCTGTCATTATTCCTAAGACTATTCATGAAGCTCTATCTCATCCTGAATGGCGTAATGTTATGGTTGAGGAGATGAATACTTTAGATGATAATGGTACTTGGATCTTAGTACAATTACCTGCAGATAAAAGGGCTATTGGATGTAAATGGGTATTTATTGTTAAAGTCAATCCTGATAGGACTGTTGCTAGATTAAAAGCTCGATTGGTTGCTAAGGAATATGTTCAAACGTATGGAGTTGATTATTCTGACACCTTTTCTCATGTTGCTAAACTTACTTCTATCCGATTATTTATTTCTATTGCAGCCATATATAATTGGCCTCTGCAGTAGTTAGATATTAAGAATACATTCTTTCATGGTGATCTTCGGGAGGAAGTTTATATGGAGCAACCACCTGGTTTTGTTGCTCAAGGGGAGTATGGGAAACTGCCATCTTTGCAAATCCTTGTATGGCTTGAAACAAAGTCCTCGGGCCTGGTTTGGAAAGTTTAGTTAAGCTATTGAAAAGTTTGGCATGAAGAAGAGTAAGTCCGATCATTCTATTTTTTACAAGCAGTCTGCAATTGGTATCATTCTATTAGTTGTCTATATTGATAACATTGTTATTATTGGGAGTGACACTGGTGGTATTTCATCTCTTAAATCTTTTCTCTACAGTGAGTTTCATACAAAGGATTTAGGAACACTAAAGTATTTCTTGGGTATTGAGGTGCCAAAAAGTAAGAAAGGGATGGTCTTATCTCAAAGAAAGTATGTGCTTGACTTGTCTGAAACAGAAAAATTTGGGGCTAAACCATACAACACTCCAATGGTTCATAATTTGCGGCTTACAAAAGATGGTGAGTTTTTTTAAGATTCTGAGAGATACAAAAGATTTGTTGGAAAGTTGAATTATCTTACTGTGACTCGTTCAGATATTGTCTATTCAGTTAGTGTGGTAAGTCAATATATGTTTTCTCCAACTGTCGATCATTGGAGAGTTGTAGAATAAGTTTTATGCTACTTAAAAGGAGCTCCTGGGAGAGGAATCCTGTATGACAATCATGGTCATACTAGGATTGAATGTTTTTCAGATGCTGACTGGGCAGGATTCAAAGAAGATCGAATATTTATTTCAGGTTATTGTGTATTTGTTAGAGAAAATTTGGTTTCATGGAAAAGCAAGAAGCAGAATGTGGTTTCATGTTCAAGTGCTGAATCAGAATATAGGGCCATGGCTAAGCCTGTGTGAAATAATGTGGATATATCAGCTCCTCACTGAAGTGGGCCTTAAGATTTCAATACTAGCTAAGTTATGGTGTGACAACCAAGTTGCATTTCATATTGCATCAAATCCAGTCTTTCATGAACGAACTAAGTATATTGAGATTGATTGTCATTTTATTCGTTAGAAGATTCAGCAAGGTTTGATTTCTATAGGATATATGAAAACAGAAGATCAATTGGGAGATATCTTCACAAAGGCTCTAAATGGAGTTCGGATTGATTACCTTTGTAACAAGCTGGGCATGATAAACATTTATGCTCCAGCTTGAGGGAGAGTGTTACATTATATTTCTAGAATAGGAAGTAAATATATTTGATTCTGACATATTGCATTTCTAGAATAGGAAGTAGATTATTTTTATATTAGGAAGTAAATATATTTGATTCTAATTTATATGGATTTGATGTAATTAGTTTTCCTTCCTAATATAGGATTTGTAGCTTGTATATATACCTAAAAGATTGATGAATAAAAATACATAGAAATTACTTTCTTCTTCCTCTTTTTCAGAGTTCTAGTTATGTTTCAGAAACAAAGTTGCAAGATCTTAGAACGGATCCCTCTTTTCCCACTTAGATGGTAGCTGATTCAATAAACAGGGGCCTGTTGAACTAGAGTGAATCCATCCCTTATAAACGGGTTGGTTGGTAATTTGAAGCGACCTATTTGGTCAGATGGAGCTATGCTTATCAGAGCCCATGGACATTAAGTCATTGCAATTCTTCAAAAGTCATTGCAATTCTTCAAAAGTTTGCCATTCCCTTATCCTCCTTATGCTACTTACGTCATTTTCTGTGGCTTTAATTTTTTCCTTTTTTGTTTAAAGATAAATGTGAGGAGATTTAGGGATGAAAGAGAGAAAATGGAAACTAAAAGAAAACTCATTTAGACTATTTGAAAGCATATGGCAGTCTTGTTATAGGAACTTGTTGGGCATTAGGTAAGACAACAGTTTTGGTTATGGTAAGGTGAATGTATGGTAAAGTAATGCACTATGGGGTTGTCATTAAGATCCTGTATGGGAGAGTACTTGGTAGCATGAGAGCTGCCCATGCGAGATGCATAACTTGACAATTATGTCGGTCAACTTTAAGGGATGGCTCTAAGTTCTTATCTCTTCGCACTTGTTATGGATAAGCTGCTGCTAATATTGAAGTTGAGAACCCTTACATGTAGTCATGAAAGGTACAAGATGTTCACAATTCTCACTTTGTATTCTTTCTAGATCAAGAAATATATCAAACAGGGATTAGTTATCAGGTCGTTCTGTTATAGTGTGTGTGTCCCCCAAGGGGGGGGGGGGGGGGGGGGGGGGTCTGCAATGAGTATTCATTATCTATCCTAAAGGCTTGATGCGAATATGTGGTTCCCATGGGGTGGATCTGAAGCACTTGTCTCTAATTTTTTGAAAAGGAGTGTGGATACGAGTAGGAACATGATGTAGATAGGTTTGCTACAATGAATAAATGTTATGTTTCCCTTGGTCTAAGATGACACCTGGAGTAAAAGAAATGTGTCAGTACTTTAATTTAGAGACCTTGCTTCTAAGTCTCTTAATGCATATCTGTAGTCCTGATTTGACAAGTTATCTTTTAGATTTGTTTCCACACATGATCATCTGCGAGACTTATTTCCTTCAAAATTGTAGCACCACTTTTCTGATGCCAGCAAACATTTTTCAAGTATTGCATGTTGTTTATTCTTTGTTATGTTGCTCAAGCATGACAATTTTCAAGATAGCCTTTTGGATCTTGACATTCCTCATCTCTTTGTGTATATTACTTATTCTCAAGTTGTTAAGTACCACCGAAGATCAACTCAATTCCTTTGTGTGCCAGTCCCTTTGCCATGCATAGATGTGTCCAGACAAGCTTCAGATTTGGTCTTTGTTAACTGATCTCAGTAATTCATATCAACATAATATCTGTTACGTCAATATTCTTTCCTAATAAAGCCTTGCATCCCAAATTCCTTTGGTGCTGAGTGAATTTTTTCATGTTGTGCTATTTTGTTATGTGTTGGCCTGTCATTTCATTTGGAAAAACTTTTATGACATATTCTAAGTAAATTATTTGCAGTGTGGTTGACCTATCAAAAGTAAAACAATCATGTTGGTTAACGTTTTCATGTTATTTCCTGTGTCAACCTGCTGTTTATTTTTCAGGTTCTGCATAACATAGCTGTTGCAGAGTTCTGTCATGATGGTTGTCCTGATCCAAAGAAGCTACTTGATGTGTTTGAGAAGGTTAAGGTAAGGTTGATGTACCAATCCATGATGCATGTTTTGCTTGTAGCTATTGTGACTGTTCTATAAGATAATTTTATATCCAGAATGGGAACAGCAGAAATCTTGTTAGACTAGATTATTTTGATTATCTGCTTATTGTTTTTAATATCACTGTAATGATTCCGTATAATTCTATACAAGGTGACCTTGTATCACTGAGGCCTCATGTTGCAATCTATTCTGGGATGGTTGTGTGCTTTATTGCATATACAATCTTTATTTAAAATTAATACTCTTATTTCATGCATCTATTGGGGTCTGATAGTTGTTCCATTATTTCAGTTATCTTATCTCCAGTGTCTAAGACTAGTTGAATAAGACCTGACCCTTCAGTTGTCTACCTCCATTGTTTAAGATAACCGCCTCAAAATCTCTTTCAGTTATTTATTAGTTGTTGATGCAACCCAGCCCATAAACCTTGAGTCATATGTAACCTCTTCAGTTGCAATCCTATGAATTATGATACTGAATAATGTGGCAGTCTAGTTTGATGGATTTATGTGCTGGTTGGCATGGCATGGAGTGATAGCCATGCATATGCCTAATCAATGGGTGAAATTGGCACAATATTGGTTTTGCACCACTGCTCGGTTAAATGCCATTGGCATCAACTAGGTACGGCTTTGCATGGTATGGTAAATAATGTAGTAGTGCAAAGGCAACATCCTATTGTCACATAATACTTAAATCCTCAATTTGAATACATGTAGATTATGCATCGTTCCCCTCCTTTTTGAAACAAGAATATCCATAGTCTTAGGTGGTCTGATATTTGCAGGAATATGTATGACTTAGCTAAGATAGAGGTAGAGGTAGACCTAAATTAAAATGGACAGAAATAATTAAGAGAAATATAACTATTTGTAATTTGAGTATCGATTGAGTCCAGAATAGAGGAAGCAGAATAGAGGAAGCAGATTTATGTAGCCGACCCCATGTAGTTGGGAAAAGGTTAGATAAGTTGAGTTGAGTTGAGTATGCATGAATTAGCTAACTTATGTTTTTGAGGTCTAACATTTGCAAGCATGGTTTCAAGTTCTGGTGGAACGTCATATGGCACACTGGGATGAGTTGCTGTCCCAAGTATCTGGATGGGGCTATCTCGCTTTTGTTTCGACGTTCTAATTATTGCATCTTAAGATATGCCCCGTTTCAAGAGTCAGAATTGATCAAAGAGTGAGAATTGATCAGGACTGTGCATTCCATTCCATAAAAAAAAACCGGAATGGCTTTGTTAGATTTAAAACCTTGTTTACAAGAATATGCATGAATCAACTTTCTTTCTTTTTAATTTGTTAAACACTTGTTCTTGCAAATATATTGTTGCTACGTATTTGATTGTTGGAAAGAATCAGAAAAATCTACGGCCCACATTGAACTAACCAAAAATCATAAGAAATTGTTACTAGTTAAAAATAACATTAGCTGTAAATTACTTCTTTGACATAGCTAACACATATGGTGTTAATATTCCAATGTTTCATCGATCATTAATGTTTTTTAACCTCAAGCATTTTCTATCACCAAACAAGAGCTTTAACTTGAGAACAAATCTTGCACATTTTGTAACCGCCATATGTTTTTGTAACTTAGAGCTCCTTTCAACTATAAAAATTTACAGCCAAGCTTTTATGATGATAAAAGATGCCCATTTGACTAGAACTTGCTTTGCTATGACTTTGATATTATTTGAGCTAAAGAAGTTGTAGATAGGTAAAACGGCAAGAAACTTTAAGAACTCATACTTTAAAAGAAGAAGAAGAAGAAGAAGAAGAAAAGTTTTGATAGGAAGTAACTTGGTTGTATATATGAAAATGATATAACGTAGAGTTTTTGTATTTAGAAAATATTAAATACCAACTTTTGATAATACATTCTTAATCACAAACTTTGAATCTCCATGATGCACTACATGGAAAACACCTGAAAATGCCCCACAACACAATCGGGGGACTCTTACTGATACTATTTTAATCAGAAAAAGCACAAAGGGAACATCCTAAACAAATTATAACACTCTAACAGTCTTATAGATCCCTTCTTTTCATAAATCTAAAATTATCTCTGAATTTATAACAAACTTAAAAATCTATGACCCATTGGGCTTCCACATTTCCACTTGTGAAAATTAATACCATCTCATTAATTAGCAGTTATCAATTATATATTATTTAATCTGTTTTGTTATAATGTGTGCTTTATCAGTGTCATAAGACATTCTAAAACTGAATTGTTTATGATATATGGTTATGATACACCAGAATGGTTGTGTATGCTCTGAGTTAGATATGTTATGGTGTATAGTTTCATAGCATGAAATCCTTTTGTTTATGCCTCTTTCTTTTTGAGTCAGGTTAACAATACCACTAGCAGTTTGTTGACTTATTACCTTTAAGTAGCCCCAATTGAAATTCTGGCTTTTATAAGCACCTGAAGGAATTTTCCTAAGATGGTTTTTTTCATCATTGTTCTGTTAGATTTGCTTTTGCATATTTGTATTTGCTTCCTTGATCTTTGGCTACAAGTTTATTGTCCAGTGTCATAATATGTGAATGTGGATCCGTATTTCATTGCCAACTTCTGCACTGGCACACCCAAGTGCCTCACCATTCACCAATGCACTCACAGCCATATTCTTAAATGGTCAATTCTCAGTGCTCACTTGCACTACCAGCTATCCTTTCTCCTAAGAATTGTCATCACATCATGTTACATGCTGAAGCACTTTTACCTTCTGAATCTGAAGAGCAAGTTCAGCCTGTGGCTTGCTAACTCTGAGATGTGCTCAGCTTTAATATATTGAAAGTAGTAATTTCTTTAGATTGCTATGTATGCATTCATGCTTTCCCAAGTGCAGCAGAACTTATAAAAAGTTACATTTGTAGATAAATTCTTGTAATTTTGTCATTTTGCATTTTGTATATATTAATAATTGTTTAGGAAGCTGCATATAATTTGTATTAATGAAAGTCACTTGAGTTTGTTGATGTTTTAGAGTTTTGGAATGGCTCTTACCTCAATTTATTTATTTTTTGTTTCAATTTGTTGGTCTCTTTAAGTTTGAAGCCTTTGTAGATAATTTGTAGTAATTGCATAAACATTCTATTTTTGAAGTTGCTTTTGTTTGACCTTTGGTTTCATCTTTTTGTTGATTGTTATCGTCCTATTTTGTATTGGACTGAAAATGTGCACATTTTGGACCAATTTGTTGATGTTGATATAGAAGAGAAGCGAAGACCTAGCTTGTAAATCTGGGGAACAGATGGAAGCTGCCAGCAGCCTTGGAAGCAATTGTATATCAGGATCCAGGGGGAGTAGTGCTACCCTAGATCCGTTGCCTACTGCAAATGCTGGCAGCATTGCTTTTGCAGATGAGTTCGGCACTTCTATCATCATATTCAATACTGTATGCTATCTATATGCCATTTTCATTTCTTTCTTTCTTTGTTTCTTAAGCTTATGCTTGGAGGGAACTGATATTGTTATTGATATTAAGAGCTTTCTTACTTATTTTTGTGTGTAAACAGGCAGTTATCCTTTATCATCTGCATGATTATGCAAATGCATTATCAGTTCTAGAACCGTTATATCAAAATTTAGAACCCATAGATGAGGTATAGCAAATCAACATTTACTTATTAATTATGCAATTCTAAGCTATGTTGCTTTATTTTCTTATATGTCATTTGCATTTGTGCAGACAACAGCTCTTCATGTATGCCTTCTCTTACTGGATATTGTGTTATGTTCCCAAGATGCATCAAGAGCTGCGGTAAGTTTGCATGCTGAAAGTATTATGCTTCCTTGCTTGCTTTAGAGCTTGCGTACTGCCCCATAATGATATTATAGTAATGCTAGCATTGCATCCTAAATTAATGCTAAAGCTTTACTCATTGACATCATGATCATCAACCTTCTTTGTCTGTTGCATCCTATAAATTTTTCTTTTCCATTTGTTCTTATTTTAATCCATTTATCCGTGACAAATTCAACTTAAAGTTTCTTTGAGCTCTTTTTCCTGCATTTGAACTTGTATCTGTTAGTGTACCTGATGCAGAACAACATTTGAGTTGAAGCTTTGATACTGAAATTGATGTAGAATTGCATGAGAGACAAGGATCATGATGTTTGATGGGATTCAGAATAGCAAGTGTTTAACACAGAGTTGCTATAAAATCTGTGATCAGATCTGCATCTTGTTTAAAACTGGACTATAAAAAACCTTTTTCTTTTTAATTTTTATCTAGAAAACTAGGTGATGAATAATCAAAGCTTAGTGTGGGCAATGTGATTCTGGGAAAACGTCAAGTAAAGTTTTTGTTGTAGTCAAGATTCAGACCTGGCTAGGGATAAAATATGGAGTTTTGAAAGAAGAAAAAGCTTTTATAGAAGGTGGAATATGAATTTTATGATTTTCAAAATATTTTGAAAAGGTAGGGCAAGTTATATGAGGCGAAAGATTAAGAAAAAAAAAGGAGAAGTAGAACTGCAAATGGATTAGGCTGTGCAGGATCCAACCTGAATCCTGACTCGATAAGACCTGATCAGATCCAACCTGCATTAGATTTTATGTTGGGTTGGATCTAATCTAAACCCCACATTTATTCTTGGATCTTCTAATTTTGATTCAGTGTCAGTCTGTTCGAATCCCAATTAATAATACGGACCAAAATACATTAGGCAACTTAACAGACCTTAACTAGGTTGAGCTGAGTCAGATATGTGATAAGAGGTTGGATGGGTTGAGCAGGTTTTAAAAGGCATAAACAAGTTTTAAATGCATCAGATTGCAAACTTGCCAACTTGATCCAATTATTAAATGATAGGAATGGGTTAGATAGGTTAGGACTCTGAAACGGAACGTTACCTCTTTATAGATTGGTTAAGTTGGGTCAAATTGTTTATAATCTGAACCTGTTCATGCCAATTTCGAACGTAATTATCTTAGCTTAGTTGTAGGTTGGGTCATAAATTGCCACCCTTGGAATCAAGGATAAATATATGAGAAGTAGTTAGAAATTGTTCAAAGATACGTGATATAGGTCGCGAATAATCATGTTGAGTGAATTTTGCACATGAAAATCATCGAGACATGTCCATGCATCATGTAGAGTATTGATGATAAGGCAACTAATTTCATCTAACTAAGAAGGGCCTTCACATAATGATTCAACTATCTATGCAAGGAAAGATTTTTTTAGCGCACTTAAGAGTTCATATAGAACCTAGGAATAGTTTTTTTTAACACCAATTTTATCATATATTTTGCTTATATTTTTGGAATTTTTTTAATATAGTTGATCTTGATATTTGTTGGGGATAGAATTAGTTAAAGAGTCTAGTAGCTAATTTGTATTGGACCAAGGCAGCCTTAAATTCATTATAACTTTTTTTTTTTTTTTGAGATTCTAATTCTTGCATTCTTAATTCTCTCCTTTCTTGTTGACTTCGTTTTGGGTTGTAAATAATTGAAGTCTTGTGAAAAACTAAGGGAATTTGGTCGATGGTAATACACTTTGGTAATCTTAGATTACTATGCAGATTTTCATGTTTCATTGTTTGGTAATGAAACGTAGTAATTTGAGTGGTAATATTCAATTACTAGTAATTTAAGATTACCACAAATTATGATAATCTAATTCCCATATGAAAGGTGGGTACTTGAGATTACTGAGGTATGGTAATCAGATTATGCTCTTGACTTTTATGTAAATATTTAATCTAATTATATATTTAATAGATACTTAGTAATATTTAAATAATAATATATATTATTAAATTTAATTAATATAAATTTTATTATTTTAAACACTATCATATATTTTATATATATAAATATTAAATTTAAAATCATTAGTATTTATGACATTCTTGCATATTAAATTATTATATTTAAATATTGTATATATTATTTATATTATTTATTATAAATATTACTTAATATTTATAATATAATATATGATATATATTATATTTATGCTATTTAAATATTTACCATTTTTAAAACAATTTTACAAAGAATCCTTGCATTTTAATAGAATATTTTGTATTCTAGCCCAAAAAAGACAACCACTTAAAAGATAAAATGAGTTTATGATAAAATATAATGTATATTAAATCTTGCATTTTTTAGAATCTGAATTAACATTATCAAAGCAAACTAAACGTGGTAATCTTATATTCTTGGTAATTTGATTACTAAGTGTAAGATTATAAGAAATGTAAGATTTTTGGTAATATTATATTACCACCAACCAAACGCCATCTAAGAGTCTTCTGTCTGACCCTTAGTGAAGGACTGTTTCCAGTGTGCACTACCTAGTCTTCAACATGAGTGTTCTTAACATCGTCAATGTAGGCACTCATTTTTTTCCCAATTTATCAAGGAGTAAATAAGTTGATGCAGCCCTTTGTAGATTAGAGATGGATTTATGGTTTTCTGGTTATTATAGTTTCACATCTAAACCTAAACTAGTTTGACTTCATATCACGGCAATAGAGCTTCCAGTGATTGAGAAAACATAAGAAAAAGAGGAAACTTGGGAAAGTGAGGAGAACATTTTATGGATTTCAATAGAAAGAGGAGAGAAAAAGAACCATGATGCTCTAGAGAAGACAACTTCAATCTATTCAATTAGCAGAAAGTATTGTTCATACACCATTTATGACTCAATAAAGAGAATTGCAACTTTTTTCCATATCCGAAACTGATCATCAATCAGTGATTATTGCTCATGGTATTGTAGAATGAACATTGCAGTATCAGTGGCTGATATGACACTATAAGCCCTTCAAAATTGCTAGGAAATATGTAGGAAAGATAACAGTGGCCAAGGAAATATGTAGGAAAGATGACAGTGGCTGAGCATGCTCCTTTGACAAGTTCTTTGATGTCTGCTGCTCTGTTTAATTTTTCAATATGCTAGAATTTTCTTCTGTTCTTTGCCTTGATATCTTGTTTCCTGATTTATAGGATGTCATTCAATATCTTGAAAAATCCTTTGGTGTTAGCTCTTTGTCAAGCCAAAGTGATACTGTAAGCCTGCAGCAGCAACCTTTGAACCAATTCAAAGTTGCTGGAATAAGTGGTATTTCTGCATCAGATGCTTCTAGTTCAGATTCCAGTGCTAGTGTAAATGCTACTGAGAATGCTCTGGTGGGAAATTTATCTGATGAGGCATTGGAGTATGAAACCTTGTATTCAACATTGGATGGAGGAAGTCAGAACTTAAGTAGGCCAACCCCAAATGATCACTCAAAAATCTCAGCTGATTTGGCTGCTACTGCTACCGATCTAAAACTAAAAATGCATCTTTACAAGGTCAGACTTCTGCTTCTTACTAGGAATTTGAAGACTGCAAAGCGTGAACTTAAGCTTGCTATGAACATGGTGCGTGGTAGAGATTCATCCATGGAACTCCTTCTGAAATCTCAGTTAGAGTATGCCCGTGGCAACCATCGAAAGGCTGTCAAACTCTTGGATACAGTTAGTAACCGAACAGAACCAGTAATGCTCAGTATATATAACAACAATATTGGGTGCATACTTCACCAGCAAAGGTCCCACCATGCATCAAGCTGGTTCTTTAACAAGGCACTGCGACACAGCTTATCACTTCGTTCAGAGAAGCCCCTGAAGCTTGCTGCTCTTTCACAGGACAGATCCTGTCTCATCGTGTACAACTGTGGGCTTCAGCATTTAGTATGTGGAAAGCCGTTGGCTGCGGCTCGCTGTTTTCATCAAGCCATTCCAGCCTTTAGCAACCGACCACTTTTCTGGCTTCGTTTTGCTGAATGCAGTCTACTAGCATTAGAGAAGGGGTTGCTAAGTGCTTCTTCAAGTGACGGAGAGATTAAAGTTCATGTTGCTGGCTCAGGCAAATGGCGGCAAGTAGTTGTCAACTATGTGAACTCAAGACATAGCTATTCAGATTCAACAGCGGTAGATGATGTGGCCATTAGTGATGATCAGATTTTTATCTCACTTCCATTTGCTCGGCGGTGCCTTCTCAATGCTCTGCTTTTATTGGATACTTTGGATTGGAAAATGACTAACTTGATGCCCCAGCCTTTGCATCTGAAGTGGCTGATCCTAACCATGGAGCATCTATAAACCTAAAGAATTCAAACCAGAAGAATATGCCGAACAGTGACTCAAAAGCATCAAATTCAACACCAGCATCTACAGCAATCAGTGGAAATTGTGATCCTAATGAAACAAAGGGTGCTATGGGCTCAAATACCTCCTTACAGAACTTAGCTGCTGGATATGAGGTCATGTGCACAAAAGAGAACAACAGAATAAGGCAAGCTGTTTTAGGAGACCTAGCATACGTGGGGTTGTGCTTAGAAGATCCCTTGAAAGCATTGGTTGCTGCGAAGTCCCTTCAGCAGCTGCCAGACTGTTCCAAAATGTATCTCTTTCTTAGTCATGTATATGCCGCTGAAGCACTCTGTCTCCTGAACCGGCCTAAAGAAGCTGCAGAGCATTTATCAGTCTATATATCAGATGGAAAAAATGTTGTGTTGCCTTACACTGATGAAGACAGAGAGAAGTGGAGCAATGAGAGAGCTGCTGATTGTGGGCAATCCAATGGTTCTGTAACTGCTGCCAAAGCAACTGCGGAAGGGACCAAAACAATTGCAGAAGAGTCTAGAGGTATGGGGTTCCCGAGGCCTGAGGAGGCTCGTGGGATCCTTTACGTAAACGTTGCTGCCATGTCTGCAATGCAAGGGGATCTTGAGCAGGCCAGCCACTTTGTCAAGCAGGGTCTCTCTGCCCTGCCCGACAATCCAAGAGTGTTACTTGCAGCAGTATATGTGGATCTTCTGCAAGGGAAAACACAAGAGTCTCTCGCTAAGTTGAGAAAGTGTAGGTGGGTCAGATTCCTTATTAATGCGACAGAGCGGTTGAGATGATTCATGCTATAATCGATGTGCGTTCTTGATCCATTACCTCAAAAAGAGTGTTTCAGCTAGAGGAGGATCCTGGAGTTATTTGTACCATACAAAGGACGGGCCTTACAATAAGCTATTTTTCCCTATGTTCAAGGCCTGGTGGCGTGGCATATTGTTTTATTCTGCTGACCACCTTTCTTGTTGAAGTTGTAGTCAGATTAAAGGAAAAAAAAAAAAAAA
>UESW01004838.1:533302-602164 GCA_900491605.1 Calamus simplicifolius
GCCTAATTTGTTGATTTGGCTTTGATATTAGAGGGGCTGTTAAGGATGATTTTTGTCTTCATGGCGCCTGAGGTGGCGAAACAGGCCACTGTGACATCCAAGTAATCTGTTCTAACGTCCGAAAGCAGAGACGTTAATTTGGGTGGATTGGATTCTGATCGTGCAAAGTGTAAAAGCCAGGAAAAACCATTTGCTTTCGATGATAATTATGATGATATCTAGGTGTAAATACCAATATTATGTGTGTGTTCGTCTTCCTCGTTTCTTCAAGCTCATATTACTTCGCCATGTGCACTAGCAATTGTCCCCAAAATAAAGGAAACAATACAGATTAATTCCACTCATCTCTATCTCGGAGCGTTGCCCATGCTACATCTCACCAATTGCACGGTCCTTTTCCGTTGTTTCAACTCACTAATTCCATGGTCCTTTCACTCGTATGCCGAGAAGTGCATTGAAAGCACAGATGTAAATATAAAAAATTGCTATGTGGAAATTTTTAACGGGAAGGTACGTGACTACCACTTCATGCAGATTCTACGTCGCCACTCTACCTCCCCTTGATCATGATATCCATCGGTGGGAATGATGGGATAACAATGTAGCCATAATTGGATGTCCGGCTGTGGATCCATGAGGGCCTGTTTGCTAAAAGTGTGCTCGTGTGGTCATCAGTAGAGGTGAGATTGGTTTCTTTGCATATCCCTTGAATCAAAGGCTTCATTTTTTTCTCTTTTTTCAAACCTATGCAAGCAACATATACGGTTAACACCGAGTCACCTTCCTTGAACGTCAGGAAAATGGAGGTCCTTCTTACCGGACTCCTGCAAGAAAAGTCTCCAAAGACCGGATGTTCCGGTGGGGACCCTCCGACGCTCAAGTCAGTCATTCGGGAACAGACAAGAGTTAGCTAGCAGAAGAAAGCTAGAGAGTTAGGATTCAGGATCCTCCCTTTGTCGCAAGTGTGGGCCTTTTTATATGTTCCAAGATCTCCCTCTCTCATGTTTTCAGAAAGTTCATGATTTCGAGATACTGCTATCCAATAACGGATAAAAAGGCAAGGCGGATAGTACAGATCGTGGGCGTGTCAGAAGTGTCCTGTCTCATTTGCCACCTGCCAGTATGGCATTACGGGTGTCGGGTGGCTATGGTTGCACCAGGCGCGCGCCGTTATGAGGTATTGCCATATGTAGCCGCAGGCGAGCAGTGGATCATACTCCATAACGGGATATGGCCATACGTAGTTGCAGGCGAGTGATGGACCACATGCCGTAACGGGGTATGGCCACGCACTGTTACGGATGCGTGGTGGGCCATATGCCTTAATGGGGTATGGCGATGCACTGTAGCAGGCGAGTAGTGGACCACATGGGCGTGCCAGGTGGCTCATAGCTATAAGCTACTGGTCCCAAGGGCCAGACCATGGCGGAAGCTCAAGGCCGAGGCTGAAAAGCTCGATGCCTCGGAAGCCGAAGCAGGCTTCGGAGGTTGAATGATGCCCCGGAGGCCGAAGCGGGACGCCGTCAGTCTCCTTTACCGTTAACCCTGACGGTGCTAGATTAGCCATATCAGATGTCCCCTCGCCCCTAAGACAAAGCGAACCCACTTTCGCAAGGTGAAGGGGGCGTTATCTCCCCAATGGCTGATCCCCGTCCATCGCCAACTGCTCCCGGACACGTACCTTCAGATGCTGTAATAACTTAGTGCGGGTGACCTGGGGGATGTGAAGCGGCAGTCGCGGCTGTCCGTCCGATTCGCAGGGATCATTCCCAAGGCCAGGCTGTCCTCTCGAAACTTATGGAAAGCGGCCGCCATCATTGCCATCATGATGTTGATGTCAGCAGTGTCTCATCATTGGCCGGAGGTGCATTGTCCCATGTGCCGGGCGCCTACCGAGGTAGCTCAACCTATAGCGAGAGCCCGCATGGCTAGCTGAACGAGGCGGGACGATTTAAAATATGATAAAACCTGGGCAAGGGCAGAATCTCATCATTTTGCTTCATCTGTCATCGTTCTCCCCTAGCTTTCGTCTTTCCTGCAACCTGAGACCAGTCTCCACCATTTTTCTGCTACAGGTCAGCCTTCTGTCCCCTTTTAGCCCTTTTCCCTTCCTTCTTAACCTCCTCCATGGCCTCCTCTGCTTCCTGGACCTCTTCTGCCCCTTCTGACGACCACATTTCTCCATCGAGGCTTCGTGCCTCTCCGTCTCCCTCTACTTCATGGTCCTCCGATCCGGAGGACCGCCTTCCTCTCGCCCAGTGGTCAGCCATCAGCCATGCTCCCACGAGGAGACGCCCGGCAGCGGCCGGCTGAGCCCCAGCGGGGAGGTGCCAGGCGGCTGTCGACACCTCTTCGAGGGCAAGGGCGGAATCCCCGACGGGGACCGCCTCCACCATGACGGGCTAAGACTTAGCAAATATTAGGGTCCGTTACCAAGTACCCCGAGATGTCGGGTTCTTCCTTCCGACCCCCGATGACAGGGTGGTCTCCTCCCGGCCCGATAGAGTGGCCGTTTATGAGATATCCCTTAGGTTAGGTCTTCGTCTACCCTTTCACCCCTTTTTTATCAACCTTTTAGACTATTACTCCTTGACTCCTTCTCAGCTGGTCCCGAACTTCCTTTGGACTGTTTGCGCCTTTCTCATCCTTTGTCACCACCTCCAAATCACCCCCTGACTCTCCCTTTTTCACTATTTTTACACCCTTAGGCAGAAGAGGGGTTGGTGGCTGTTCCAGCCCCGACTCGGTCACGTCCTCAAGTTACTTCTCCCCTCCTCGGTCAAGGGATGGAAATCACGTTTCTTTTTTGTTGACCTTGATCGAATCAAGCCTCAGTGGGGGGATCCCGACCTCCAACCCAACATGAACTCCACAATCCTCCCAGGAGATAAAGAAGCGCTAGGGCAACTATTGACCGCTGACATCCCTAGATACAACCTACTACTGTCGGAGGAGAATCTTCGGCTGGCAAGCCTCACCACATAGAGCGATGAGTAATAGACGCCCCAGCACTTAGCCAAATTGCCCTCGCCTTCTTCTTCTTCTCCTCCTTTTTTTTTTGCTAACCCCGACCGACATTGCGCAGCGATGAAGCCTCCGACCGACATTTTTAGGAAGGCCGCAGCCAAGAGGATGAGAGCCCGGGACGGCCCGAGAGAGGGGCAGCAAGCGCCGGCCCCGAAGCGTCTTACTATGCGGGTATCCCAACCGCCCGTGCAGCGAGAGTCTCCACCAGCTCTGGAGGTGGACCTGACGGCCGACACCCTACCAGAAGGGGCGGGGGCCGAAGGGGCGACGACGGAGGAGCCAGCGACGGTGGAGCCGGCAGCAATGGAGCCCCAGGCTCCCCACGAACCAACCTCGGCCGAAGCAGACAAGAGTTGAGGGAAGGGCCATCAGGGGTGGCGAGTCCGCCCCCCGAGTAGATACCGGCGAGCAACCCTCCGCACGCCGAGCCGGAGCACGTCGAGACCGCCGAGGGGAACAGGGCCGGGCCGATCCCTCGCGGTTTTTCTTTGATAAATGATGGGCACCGGGATGAACAGCTTATATCCCACGTCGTTCAGTCTGACATTCAGGAGGAGCTCCGAACTCTTGGGGCGAACAGGTTCTTCCAGGATGTCTTCTCAGCCCTCGTCCGAGTAAGTAGCTTCTCCCTTGCCCTTGATTTAGAGCGCTTAAACAATTTGCATAGTTGACACCTTGAGCGCAGGTGACAAACTCCTTTGTGCTCGCTCGGGAGGCCATCGGCGAGGGGGAAGTTGTCATCCGTCAAGTCCAGCAGGATGCCAAGGATGCCCAGGCATGGGCCGAGGCTGCTGAGAAGGCCTTGGAGTTGGTGAGGGCTGACTACGCCGAAGAAATAAAGAAGGTCGAGAGCTGGGCGCAGGCCGCTGCCGACCAACTGCGGGCGGCACTTAATCATCTTATAGAGGCCGAGGGCACCATTGAGGCCCAAAATCTTCATATAGCCGACTTGAGCTCGGTCGTTCAGGCGACCGAGGATCGGGCGAAGCGGGCCGAGGCTGCGGAGAACGCGAAGGAGGACGAGAGGGCGGCGGTAGCCTCTCTGGCTGCTGAGAGGGAGGCCCGAGCCGCTGAGGTGGAGGCAGCTGCCGAGGCCAGGGCTGCCGCGGTCATGGAGGAGTTCAAGGCATCAGAGGATTTCACCCATGAGCTAGTTGAAGCCAACGTGGACTCTTACGTTCAGGAGTTCAGTGATGCTAGGGAAAAGATAGCCCGAGTTTTGAACCTCCCCCAGGCCATGGATGTCAAGCCAGATCAGGAATCTGAGGGGGCACTTTCTGATGATGAGCCTGTGGCCAGCCCTTGAGCTTATTGCAGTTCTTTATTTTTTTTTTGTACCAAGTCCGACTTGGTCGGCATTTTGTAAACACGGATATCAATGAAGTATAATTTTTTCATCAATGAAAATTCTAATTGCGATCTCTTCTTCGAGTCCTTGGGTTGCTGACGTGGGACCCTTAAGGGCTTCGTCGGCACCGAGGGGCAACTTTTATTTTCGTGTAACTTCAACTTAGCCATATAGGGCTGGACCCTTTTGGGAGAGCCAAGGGAGACGGGTCGTGTCCGCCCCCCGGGGACTCGGGCTTCCAAGCACTGATGAAACATCGATCTTGGGCTGCCGAGGATGACTCGGGCTTCTGAGCACCGATGGAACATCGGTCTTGGACTGCCGAGAATGACTCGGGCTTCTTGAATCCAATGGTACATCGGGTCTTCGGTGCCAATGGTACATTGGGCTTTCCATGCCGAGCTGGCCTTGGGCTTTTTTGAATCCGATGGTACATCGGGCCTTCGATGCCAATGATACATTGGGCTTTTTATTGAGAGACGATGGTACATCGGTTTGCCAGTGGTACACTGGGCTTTCTATGCCGAGTTGGCCTGGGACTTTTTGAATTCGATGGTACATTGGGTCTTCGATGCCAATGGTACATTGGGCTTTTTGTTGAGAGCCGATGGTACATCGATCTGCCAGTGGTATACTGAGATTTCTATGCTGAGTTGGCATCGGGCTTTTTGAATTCGATGGTACATCGGGTCATCGATGCCAATAGTACATTGGGCTTTTTGTTAAGAGCCGATGGTACATCGGTCTGCCAGTGGTATACTGAGATTTCCATGCCGAGCTGGCCTCGAGCTTTTTTGAATCCGATGGTACATCGGGTCTTCGATGCCAATGGTACATTGGGCTTTTTGTTGAGAGCCGATGGTACATCGGTCTGCCAGTGGTACACTAGGCTTTCCATGCCGAGCTGGCCTCGAGCTTTTTTGAATCCGATGGTACATCGGGTCTTCGATGCCAATGGTACATTGGGATTTTTATTGAGAGCCGATGGTACATCGATCTGCCAGTGGTGCACTGAGCTTTCCATGCCGAGCTGGCCTCGGGCTTTTTTGAATTCGATGGTATATCGGGTCTTCGGTGCCAATGGTACATTGGGCTTTCCATGCCGAGCTAGCCTCGGGCTTTTTTGAATCCGATGGTACATCAGGTCATCGATGCCAATGGTACATTGGACTTTTTGTTGAGAGCCGATGGTACATCGGTCTGCCAGTGGTACACTAGGCTTTCTATGCCGAGTTGGCCTCAGGCTTTTTGAATCCGATGGTACATCGGGTCTTCGATGCCAATTGTATATTAGGCTTTTTGTTGAGAGCCGATGGTACATCGGTCTGCCAGTGGTACACTGAGCTTTCTATGCCGAGCTAGCCTCGACTTTTTGGAATCTGATGGTACATCGGATCTTCGATGC
Organism: Calamus simplicifolius; assembly: GCA_900491605.1. Taxonomy (NCBI): domain Eukaryota; kingdom Viridiplantae; phylum Streptophyta; class Magnoliopsida; order Arecales; family Arecaceae; genus Calamus; species Calamus simplicifolius. The sequence goes on from UESW01004838.1 coordinate 539,083, forward strand.
CAATGGTACATTGGGCTTTTTGTTAAGAGCCGATGGTACATTGGTCTACCAGTGGTACACTGGGCTTTCTATGCCGAGTTGGCCTCGGGCTTTTTGAATCCGATGGTGCATCGTGTCTTCGATGCCAATGGTACATTGGGCTTTTTGTTGAAAGCCGATGGTACATCGGTCTGCCAGTGGTACACTGGGCTTTCCATGCCAAGCTAGCCTCGGGCTTTTTTGAATTTGATGATACATCGGGTCTTCGATGCCAATGGTACATTGGGCTTTTTGTTGAGAGCTGATGGTACATCGGTCTGCCAGTCGTGCACTGGGCTTTCCATGCCAAGCTGGCCTCGGGCTTTTTTGAATCCGATGGTACATCGGGTCTTCGATGCCAATGGTACATTGGGCTTTTTGTTGAGAGCCGATGGTACATCGGTCTGCCAGTGGTACACTGGGCTTTTTATGCCGAGTTGGCCTCGGGCTTTTTGAATCCGATGGTACATCGGGTCTTTGATGCCAATGGTACATTGGGCTTTTTGTTGAGAAGCTGAGATGCTTGAACTCGTATTTATTAATAGCGGGTCAAGAGCCCGAAAGAGAGCAAACATGAAATTTAACGTAAGGAGAGGGTATACTATTTATAATATCGACGGACGTTGTTGGCGTTCCATATCCGCAGGAGTGGCTTTCCGTCCAGCTCTTCAATTTTGTACGCTCCATGGCGGAGTGCCTCGGTGACTCGGTAGGGCCCCTCCCAGTTTGATGCTAATTTGTCTCCCTCCATCGGCTTTGAGACTTCGGCCCGCCAGAGGACTAGATCTCCCGGCAAGAAGGTTCTAAGGCGAACGCGAGCGTTGTAATACTTGGCCATCCGCTGTTGGTAGGCTACCATCTGGAGTCGCGCCTGGTCCCGCACCTCCTCCACCAGGTCGAGGTTGGCCCGCAACTGGCTCGGGTTGTCTTCCTCGCTGTAGGCTTCCTCTTTGGGGCTCGGGGCGCCGATCTCCACGGGAATGACGGCCTCGGATCTGAAGACGAGGCTGAAGGGGGTCTCTCCGGTGGGGACTCGTGGCATTGTGTGGTAGGCCCATAGCACGTTGGGAAGCTCCTCCACCCAGCGCCCTTTATAGTCATCAAGCCAGGCTCTTAGTCCTTGGAGGATAATGCGGTTGGTCACCTCGGCCGCACCATTGGTCTGAGGGTGGCCTACCGAGGCGAATCACTGAATGATGCCTAGCTCAGCGCAGAATCCTCGGAAGGATACGTTGTCGAACTGCTGGCCATTGTCGGTGACCAGGGTATGTGGGAGCCCGAACCGGCATATTATAGACTTTCAAAAGAAGGACCTCACCTTACTCTCAGTGATCTTGGTAAGCGCCTCAGCCTCGATCCATTTGGTGAAGTGATCGACAGCCACCAGTAGAAACTTATGCTGGCCGAAGGCAGGAGGGAACGGCCCTAAGATGTCCATCCCCCACTAGGCGAAGGGCAAGGTGCTGCCAGAGGGGTCAGCTGAGATGTCGACTGCCGCTGGATGTTGGTATGGCGCTGGCAGCTATCACACTTCTTGACAAGCTCGACCGCGTCCTCCCTCATAGTTAGCCAATAATACCCCTGCCGCAGGGCCTTGTACGCCAGGGCTCTACCCCCCAAATGACTCCCGTATATGCCTTCATGGATTTATCGCAAGATGTAGTCAGCTTCAATAGGCCCGATGCACTTGAGGATCGGGTATGAGAACGATCTTCGATAGAGCTTTCCGTCCATCATCAGGAACCTCGGGGCTCGTCGCCTGAGCAGTCTAGCCTCAGCTGGGTTTTCAGGGAGGGTGCCATCGGTCAAATATCGGATGTAGGCATCCATCCAGGAGGGCTCCTGCTCGATCGGCAGTGCTTCCTCCACTGCTGCTTCAATGCTCGGGACTTGCAGATGCTCCACGTACGTCCTTCCCAAGGTCCTGTCGGCCGAAGTGGCCAAGCGGGATAATGCATCAGCCCTAGCATTCTCCGCCCGGGGGATGTAGCTGATGCGAAAATATGAAAACCGAGAGGCTTGGGACTGCACCTTACTCAGGTAACGAGACATGACTAGGTCTCTGGCCTTATACTCCCCGGTGACCTGCCCAGAGACCAGCTGGGAGTCCGTGAAGGCCCTCAAACGCTCTGCATCGAGCTCCTTGGCTAGCTTCATCCCTGCCAGCAAGGCTTCATACTCCGCTTAGTTGTTGGTGACTGGGAACAGAAACCGGAGGGCATACTCCACCACCTCCCCCTCAGGGCTTGCAAGAATAAGTCCAGCTCCACTCCCTTGAGAATTTACTGCTCCATCCACATGAAGGATCCAGTCTTCCTTCTCCACTCTCGGCCGTAGGGGACTCCATGTGCGCCTCCGAGTGCAACTCCTCCGAAATGCCTGACATGTCAGATGCCGACCAGGCGAAGATATCAGCATTGGCTTGCAGGAAAGCAAGGAGCTGATCACAGGCCCCCTCCGGAAGCAGGGCCCCGATCTGGATGGTCTGCGTTGGGTCCTCCCCCAAGGGGAAGGACAGCAGATGCTCGGCCGGTTCTCCCCTCCTCTCCAATTCTTGGGGGTCCAACGCTTCTGGTGCAGGTGTGGGCGTCGTCCCCTGAGGGCTAGGGGCCATGTGGCAGCATAGTAGCGGTGGGTTCTGCTCCTTCCGCATCTCCCCGACCCCTTCGCTGGTTGGGAATCTCACCAGGAGCCTTTTGGTGGAGATAACGACATCCAAGAGGTTAAGTCCGGACCTTCCGAGTATGGCATTGTAGGTGAGAGGCACCCGAACCATCAGGAAGCTCATGAAAATTATACTTTGGTGCGGAGCCATGCCAGCCATGACAGGAAGAGTGATCTTCCCCTCGACCTTCATGGAATCTCCGATGAACCCCATTAGGGGCGTGGTGACAGGCCGAAGCAGGTCGGATGACAGGTTCATGCGAACAAAAGCATCATAATTCAAAACATCCACCGAGCTTCCACTATCAACCAGAATTCTTTTTACAGGATGCTTAGCTATCGTCATAGACACAACGACGCTATCATCATTTTTATTGACCACCCCCTCTAGGTCCCTTTTAGAAAAAGAGATTACAGAATCTAACTCTCCCTCCCCCCTTGGCCTCTTAGGTGGGCCACCTGCCCCCCAAAAATCATCGTCACTGTCTTCTCGGTTGGAGCATTATCGATCATCGGTGGTGGAGGCACTGATGGGCCAGGAGCTCCCGGGTTGTTCCTCTAGACGAACTTCCCCAGGTGGCCACGCTGGATAAGGTCCTCTATCGCCTTCTTCAGCAGGCGACAGTCGTCGGTGTCGTGGCCATGGTCCCGGTGGTAGCGGCAGAAGAGGTTCTTGTTACGGGAGATCTTCGGATTCATTGGAGGAGGGCGCTGAAGATAGGGCTCACTTTCAATCTCGAGCAGGATGTGCGATATCGGGGCAAGCAAAGGAGTGTAGGGCCCGTCCCTCGGTGTAGGAGCTCAAGGACGGTTATCTGGTTGATGGGGGGGCTCGGGCCTTCTAGGTTGAACTTCAGCAGGCTCTCGATGGGCCGGCTTCTTAGTGGTGCTTCCACTAGCCTCGCGTCGGGAGGAGTCGGCCTTGTCAACACGGATATACTTCTGGGCCCGGCTCAGGAGCTCGGCATAGGAGCCGAGTGGCTTCTTGTCGAGGGAGTACGCGAAGCGGGAGGGGCAGAGCTCTTGCTTTAATGCCAGGGTGGCCACGGAGTCCTCGAGGTTGTAGACCTTCAGGGCTGCCTCCTTGAACCGAGCGACGTAGTCCCGCAGGGACTCGCCACTCTTTTGCTGGACTGAGAAGAGACTGTCTGTCACCCTTGGAATCTTCCGACAGGCGTCAAAATGGGCAAGGAAGGCCCTCTCCAGTTGGCGGAAGGAGTCGATACTCTGCGGCGGCAGGCGGGAGTACCAAGCTCGAGCAGCTTTCTTCAAAGAGGCAGGGAAAGCGATGCATAGAAGCAAATCGGTTGCCCCCTGGACCTGCATGAGGACCTTGTAACTTTCTAAATGGTCCAGGAAGTCCGTGGTCCTGTCATACGGGTCCAGCTAAGGAAGGCAAAATTGGGTCGAGATTGGCTCCTTCATGATCCGACGGGACAGCGGGGCCGGCTATCGTAGTCCATCTATGGTGGGTTGGTGATCCGGCGGCTGAGCTTCTCCAACCGTCGGTTGTACTCATCGAGCCGGCACTCAGCTCGGCGGGCTATTCTGCCGTCAAAGGACCCCTCCCTCGAGGATTCCGAGGAGAGGGAAGACTGGCTGCGATGCTGACAAAGGCGCTCTTTATCCTTCCCATGCCACCGCTTGGAAGATGCACTAGCATGGCGAGAGGGTAACCGAGGCCTCTTGGAGGTTTCCCGATGGTGAGGCTTGGGCAAAGCGCGGCGGTGGCGAGCTTCTCGAATGGAAGATCTCCTCCGAGAAGAGTGTTGGTTGGGATCCCTGGCACTGACAGGAGAGGCTCCGAGTGCTGAGCAGTCGCCGCTTGATGCTGTAGGCCTTGGACCACGGTCGCCAAAGATTGGACTTATGCAGCAAGGGCAGCAAGCCGGTCTTCTTGAAGCTGCTGTGGTGGTGCAGGGACGTCGGCTAGGGGAGCTGAGGGGCCAGCGGATCAGCCCTTAACACTGCCCCCAAGCATGATTGGCAGAGACCTCTCACGCACGGGTCGTCACCATTGCAGAAGAAAGCCCAGGGAAAGAGAAGCAGTCGATGACAGGTTCGAAGCTTTTTCCTTCTTCCCCCCTTCATGGCGCGCCAATCTGTTGACGCCGAGTCACCTTCCTTGAACGCTAGGGAAACGAAGGTCCTTCTCGCCGGACTCCTGCAAGAAAAGTCTCTGGAGACCTGATGTTTCGGTGGAGACCCTCCGACGCTCAAGTCAGTCACTCGGTAACAGATAAGAGTTAGCTAGCAGAAGAAAGCTAGAGAGTTAGGGTTCAGGATCCTCCCTTTGTCGCAAGTGTGGGCCTTTTTATATCTATTCCAAGATCTCCCTCTCTCATGTTTCCAGAAGGTTCATGATTTCGAGATACTGCTATCCAATAATGGACAAAAAGACAAGGCGGATAGTGACGGATCGTGGGCATGTCAGAGGTGTCCTGTCTCATTTGCCACCTGCCAGTACGGCATTATGGGTGTCGGGTGGCTATGGTTACACCAGGCGCGCACCGTTATGAGGTATGGCCATATGCAGCCGCAGGTGAGCGGTGGATCGTACTCCGTAACAAGATATGGCCATACGTAGTTGCAGGCGAGTGGTGAACCACATGCCGTAATAGGGTATGGCCACGCACTGTTATAGGTGCGTGGTGGGCCATACGCCTTAATGGGGCATGGCGATGCACTGTAGCAGAGAGTAGTGGACCACATGGGCGTGCCAGGTGGCTCGTAGCTATAAGCTAATGGTCCCAAGGGCCAAACCATGGCGGAAGCTCAAGGCTGAGGCTGAAAAGCTCGAGGTTGAAGGAGGCCGAAGCGGGCTTCGAAGGTTGAATGATGCTTCGGAGGCCGAAGCGGGCTTCGGAGGTTTTAGCCTCCGGAGGTTGAATGATGGCCCAGAGGCCAAAGCGGGACACTGTCAGTCTTCTTTATTGTTAATCCCGATGATGCTGGATCAGTCATATCATATACCAAGCATGGCCAAAAATAATAAAGGAAAGATCTCGAGAGATAGGAGAACGGAAATGGATACAATGTGAAACCCTATAACCATATGATCTGTGCAATGATACTTAATGCTTCATTTAAACCACATTTAGTTATCAAGAACTGACAGTTTAAATGAAATCCTCTTCTACTATGTATTGGTTTATGAAACGAATTAGCAATGCATGCCCTCTAAGGGAATGATAATCCCATTTTAATATCTGAGTTAACTTGTTATATTCTAAAATATATAATTATTTTTTAATTTTTTGAATATAATATTAGATGAAGAATTGCACCAAATTTAAAATAAAATAGTGTCCATGGTTTTGGAGGTCTCTTTCTCATCGCAAATAAGCTCTTGAACAATGACCATTTTTAGCTGCTTATCTTGCTATCATGATGGTTATGTAATAAGAATCATGGCCATCACAGGAAAAGATTATGGATATGGCTGTTATTTTATATATTTTTACTTTTCATTGAGAAGTAATTTGAGCATAGTGAAGGAAGTATTCTTAGCACCATCTCTACGTCTATATTTGTCTTCTTTCTCTCTCTTCACCTATTAGGTTGATATGCTCGTTGAAATTGTTTTCTCCAGGAGTACTGCTTTATTTCTTTTCAATATCCTGTAGTTTTTTTTGGGTGGAAATCATTGCGTATTAGACCTTTTATTTAAGGTATTTGTACATGGAGCTAACAAAAATCATACCACCTTGCATGATAAATCTTGAGCTACGATAATCCTACTACAACACAGAATTGATGCTCTGGCTGAGGGATAAACCTCTTGGATCATTCACAGAAGTTATTATTTAGGAAGGATATTCCACCATGATAGTCTCTTGGATCAATGGCAATTCCAAAAACTTCCATCCATGGCTATATGGGGGTACTCCGGCTATTAATTATTTTGCAAATTTCATTACCTGCCTCTTGATCTCGGCGTCTTAATTGTGTCAGTTGGTGACTCGGTCATCGCCGGCGATGGCCAGCCTCGTAGGCCCAACAATTGGAGCAAACGCCAGGCTCTTCCAGGCTAACAGTGCTGACGTGCAACACATGATGGCCGCCGAGGGACCTCACCGGTGGCGTTAGCAGCAGCGTCGTCCATGGAGAGTGACAAAAACCTTAGCCGAGGAGCAAAAGAGGTAAAGAACTTTGTGAGAGAATTGACCCAACCAAGTGTAGAATGGTTGAACAGAGGTTAAATAAGAAGTTTAAAATGCAATATAGTATGTAATTTATTGGCACAGTTTGCAAATATAAAAAAATGTGCGGTTTGACATCGGATAATTAATTAGTTCAAATCATAAATATCATCCACCCTAGCAACTAGAAGTGGAAGTATAATTTATTTTATTCAAAAACATAGTTCCTACGTACATACTACGTTCCTTGCAATATAAAATAATTAATGAGAATCTCCCGTCTACTCTAAACTCTTCACACTTTGGACTAAATGGCTCCTAAATATTGATACTTAAGAAATTATTTGAAATAAGTTATGTTTTATCTTCTTTTGACAACAAATAAAAATTTTTTAGGCTTTGATTCTCGGTAGGTAAGTTACACGAAATAGAAGGAAAGGCATGTACATTGAAAAGATGAGTCTCTCGAATATCTGATATCCATCTATTTTTTTTTCTCCCTAAAATTCTCTATCGTCTTTCATGATTTTTACTTTCATTTTATATCTGCGACAAATCCTAATTCAAATAGCATCACCATGGTCTCCATCTAATTTTCAACAAAATTTTTTATTTTTATTATATCATTAATTTTTTTCTTTTTTAATCCTTTGACAACACATTTTTCTTCTGTTGTGGCTTTTAGCTATGTTTGATGAGAAATAAAGCCACAAAGATGATCTCAACCTCCACGTGCGCATAGTCTCAAGCATCACCTTCTCCCCTTAACCCAGCCTCTACCCTCTTCATTAATTTTTTTAATATTGTTAATTTGTTATTTTTCTTCTCTATACCTCTCATTTGATCTTTCATCATAGTCTTAAGCATATTTAATAAAGAATATAAAATTAAAAAAATTATCTCCACACACACCCTTCCCTCCTCCCCTTTGATGCACAAAAGATGCTTCATAAAATTCGACCTCATCCTTCAATCATGCATAAGAATTATTGTTTGGTCCTAAAATTTGTTCTCCTATGCAATTTTTACATGATTAAAAATGTTATCAAAATATTTTATAAAAAATAATATAATTATTTAATTAGTAATTATCAAAAAAATTATTTTTTAAACAAATTAAAATTTATATATAATCCTTGTATATATCAAAAATATGATTATAAATATAACTTTTTATAAAAAAATTGAACATCAATCGCAAAGAATGCTGTAAGATCAGTATAAAAGTATGTATAGGCATAACAATATAAAAAATATTATAAAAAAGATGAGTAAATCTTAGTGATTGATTTAGAAAAATCATGATGTTAAAGAAAATGGATAATAAATACCGGAACAGTTTCAATGCATAAAAAACATGAACAATTTATTTTTTATTTAAATATTATTTTTAGATAATTTTAATATTTTAGGGAAAAAAATCCTAAAATTACACAAGCTAAGGTGGTAAGGTTAGAATATTGTAAGGGATCACATTTTGTAGCGTCCAAAATTTGCAGGGGGGCGATGAGGGAACTTCCGGCAGCAGCCGGAATCCGATGATAAAACTCCAGCCGACAGCATGCGTTTCTGGTCAGAAGGGAAAGCCTTTGCAGTCCGACAGGCAAATCCATCGTCAGAGAAAAAACAAAGAAAGAAAACGAGGGTCAGGACCCTTGGATTCGCACAATGACGAGCGCCACTGCACGCCGGTGAGATGAAATTAAGGGAACGAAGGCCATTCACGGACTGGCCGTAAAGCCCTCTGATTCCTCAAAAGCCTTGCAGACATCTCGCATCCCCTCTCGTGTTGATGATGCCTAGTCTCCAACATTCGGTGCAACCCAGCAAATCTTTATTTCTTGGCTTTTTCTTCTCTCAATGACATGCCAGCTGCGAAGGCTTTTAGCAGGGAGTGATCCTTTTCCGACACCGTCAGTGGGTCACGTACGTGCATGGAAGCAGCCAGGGCTAGCTGTGTACGTACCTAGCGGACTTCGGTTCGTACCTTTTGTTTGCTGCGAATGCTTGCGACGTGAGAATGTGAAAGATTTATTGCTTATAAATAATTAGATTGATTGGATTCTCACTCCTGTTTAACGTAACAATGAGATATAAATTTACTTTACAAGTTACTTCTAATCATTGTTTTAAAAATTGAATTAGACGACGAATTGGTTTAACATTTAAACCATGGATCAATCAGTTCCAATAAATCGATTTGATCGAATCAGATAATATCATAATTAATTTTTAATTTAATAATATAAAATTAATAAAATATAAATATTATTTTAAATAAAAAATTAAAAATCAATTCTAATTTCATTTATCAAACTATAAAAATATACTAGTTATAGGATTCAAACCCATGACCACTTAAATACAAGTCTTCTCCTTTAACTACTCATATATTTTTTTATTACATTTGTCAAAACTAAAAGTTTAAAAATCGGGGTTGAACTGGCTCTTTAAAATCCGACCGATTCAATGGATTTTTTTGGTTTATCAGGTCATATAAAAGTCAACTTTAACAATAAAATCGGACTGAACTAATGATCGGTTTCTGTTGAACCGGTTCGATCGGTCGATCCGATCCAGTTTTTAAAATACTGCTCCTAATTATAATTATTGGAATCTCCCTCCTCGATCCGCGAGCATTCGATCACCTTTTTTGACGAGCCAAGAATTTTTCGGTTAGCTTCTCTCGATCGGGAGCCTGCAAAAAGTCTCGAGGACAAGAGATTCTGGTGAAAAACCTTCGACGCTCAAGTTAGTGCTCTGGGCAATAGCCGTGAGCTTAAAAAGAAAGCTCGAGAGACTTGTAAAGAATTGCTCTTGTGAGCATATGTGTGAGCGTTATTGGCTTGACTTACCTAGTCAGGGGTTCCTCTTGCCCATTTTATGGATGTTTGTGAGACTTGAGGTATAACTACATGTCAGAGCATGCATGGTAAGGCCAGAGTGGTAGTAACAGCAGGGTTTGCCTTCCTCATGGCATGTTAGAGTTGGTATGCCAGATCCCGTCAGATATAGGTGACCATAGCAGAGTTGGTGGACCAAGTTTCATTAGATATAGGGGACACAGTAAAGTTGGTGGACATGGTCCCGTCAGACATAGATAACCGCATAGTTGGTAGGCCAGGTCCCATCAGATATGGGTGGCCGCAGCAGGGTTGGTGGGCTCTGTCAAATCTGAGTGACCGCTAGATCTGTCTCCCACATTGCGATTTCGTTGAAATCTTGGATCGTGGAAGATCATGTGAGCAGTCTGTATGGCTGGCTGAGCCATACCAGTTGTCCCTATAAGGGATCCTACCACGGGGCCGGCTGGGGTGCAGCCTGAGTGACTGAGTCAAGTTCTATCCGGTAGACATGGGCACTGGGCCGAGCCAGCCATGGCCCAGCCCAAGCCGACACGAGCCGGGCCGTGCCAAGCATGGGTAGCTACAGTACCGGGTCGTGCCTGGCACAGCCCAGTAAAATGGGCCGTGTCGAGCTTGGAAAGTCCGTCCCGTGGACCAAACCTGGTATGGCCCGGGCCTGGGCTGGCATGGCCCAGTCATGCCAGGCATGGCACGGCCCACAAGGGCCTGGGTCGTGCAAGCTGGCATGGCCCATGCCGGCACGGCCCACACGGGCCTGATATTACAAAAAAAAATTTAAGTAAAAAAATATTTTTTTTAATAAATTAAAAAATTATTAAAAATAAAAAAATTATTAATATGAAGCCACCTTAATGGTGGAGGGTTTGGCATAGATCCCTACCAGTTTATTAATTTAAAATCAAAATGGTACATGAAGGAAGGAGGGCTAAGCCTGACCTCCAGAATACAATAAGATACAAGAAAAAAAATAGAGATGACTCACTTTAACAATAAAAAAATAAAAATATAAAATTATAAAAATAGAGATGACTCACTCATCAGTAGTATTTGTATCATCATCATCTTCGCTGGTTAAGTCATGTCTACATTTATCTTAAAGCTTCGCCTCTGCATCCAACCAATCTTTGAAAAAGAGAAGCATCTCAATCGTCTCGCCAGTCATCCTACTTCTCTTTTTGTCCAGAACACGCCGACCTGCACTAAAAGCGGATTCTGATGCTACTGTAGATATCGGCACAGCTAAAATATCCTGTGCAATAGCAGACATAACAGGATATTGATTTCCAACACTCTTCACCAAGCTAATACATCTATACTCTCTATTTGATCTTCATCATATGTAGATTGAAGATCATTTCATAAATAAAATTCTAGTTCACTACTCAAAGATAAAGAAGATGAAGTATGTGCATGTCTTATTTGTGCAATGAAAAAAAATAGATAACGAACGAGAACTAGAAGAAGAAGCAGAGCTTTGTGCAAGTATTCTAGATCCACAAATTTTTTTGTCACATAAAGCATAAATATCATTAAGAAGTCATGTTACTTCATCTTTAGCGGATTCAGGATCTTAATACATTAATGGGGACATTAGCAAGAAGAAAATGTTGCAGATTGACACTCTTTAGTTTTGTAGTTAATCCACTTTTCGCAGGTTCCACTTACTCGAGCCAAGAGTTTCAATTTCTCAAGTGGCAACTTATGCTGCAAAATTTCAACTTCTGCCAAGTCTCAAAGTATCGACACTTCCTGCCTTGAGTCAATACTGCTATCAAGACATCAAGTCTTCTCTTTGGAAGTCAAATCTTGGAGGACACATGGAGGTATCTGATGATGACATATGGCGAAGTCAAATCTTGGAGGACACATGGAGGTATCTGATGATGACACATGGCAAACTAAGGAGGTGCCACATGGAAGCTTGTGCAACCAAATTTGTTAGGGATTAGTTGTAATTAGTTAGCTATATCATAACTAATCCTTAGATTGTTATGATCTTTTAGTTTTTTAGGCTGAAATTTCTGGAAGCCCTTTGGCCTATAAATAGGCCAAGCTTTCCCTCTTGTAGATATGAAGTTGGAAAATAAAATCAAGTTTATTTGATTTCTTTTGCCAAGTGCCTTGTTCATCTTTGAGTATGAAGAGGGTGAGATGCGCTTAGTTTGAGTTGAGGCTCATGTTTCCCTAGTCTTAGATCTAGGTCACTCCTTGAGGGAGAGGGTGAGAGGCCCAATTTGCTACTCTAAACCATTCTACCAAGGTTCCATAATAGTTTCAGGAAGAAGGACAAGTGCTACCCAAGTCTCAGCAAAAATTTTCAAATCCGTCCTTTCCTTGTTCAATTTTTTTATTTCCTTCAATTCCTTTGCCTCCACGGTCTTACTTCTGATCACTTGCAGGTTCTCTTGAGGATGTTAGAGTTGAGGATGATGGCTCCACGTCAAGGATCAAGTGCCAAGGTGAGTTCTTAAGTAAGGAGTGTAGATCTTGTCAACCAACCCTCAATTCTTTGAGTGTTGAGTGCATCCCTTCCACTTTAAGATCTTACTTCATTGTTGGAAAAAAAAAAAAACCTCTTGGTCCTTTAGATCTAAAGTTTTAAATGTAGCTTAACTTAGTTTGAAGGTTTCCATACCTTTAGATCCTAATCTTTTTATTTCTTTGAAAGAAGCTTGCACAAGGGTGTTTAGATTTCTGCTTCCGGTTTGATGTTCTTCATTTCTCCCATGCATGAATTCAGCCATAGCTTGGGCTCAAATGTTCATTAAGGGTGGTAATCACTTAAAACACATCACCATCCCCTCATTCCACCAATTTTTTTTTTTTGTGCCCCATCTTTGGTATCAGAGCTTTGGTCTCTAAGTTAAGCTTGTAAGTTGCTGAAATTTCTGTTCTAGTTTTAGTCCGAGATTTCCATGAATTTTTTTTGTAATTTTTTAAGGGTTAAAAAATAAATAAAAATTCATTTGCTGCACTTTAGGACTTTAGATTCCGAAATCTAAAATTAAAAAAAAATATTTTAGAGTTTTGGAATAAAAAAAAAATTCGAGTTCTTAGGTTGTTTTCTGGAAGACTATTTTGGTTCCCTCCATTAAATTTGATTTTAAAAAATAAAAAAAATAATTTTTTAATTTGAGATCTGAGATTTAGACTTCAAATTATTTTATTTTCACTTAAAGTTTAAATTTAAAGGGGTTTTTAAATTTAAAATTTGAATTTTGAAATAGGTAGTAGAGAGTTTATTAAGCTGCTAGAATCTTCTAGCAAGTACTATCATAACAACTTCCTCAACCAAATTAAAAAAAAAATTGAATTCAAATTTAAAAATCTAGGATATTCACTCTAAGATCTAACTAATTCAATTTTCATTTTGAATTTTTGAAAATTTAAAACTTTAAATTTTAAATTTTCAAAACCGGGTTAGTTGAAGATTAGTTAGAAGCTGCAAATTTTATTTAACCACTTTTACCTTCAAGAATGAAATTTTAATCTAAATTTTAAAATTAAAAAAAATTAGCTTCTGAAATCTAGACTTAAATATTTGAATTTCTCAATTTAAGTTTGCATTTGCTTAATTTTAAAATTAGATTAAATTTTACTTAATTGTACTAAGTCTAGTCGATTATGCTAGTTAATTGCTGAAATTGTGTGCATCCATATATACATAAACCATCTTAAGGGCATTCAATATAACATAAGGGGAGGAGTTAATAACCTTTCCTTAGCCCACAACAACCATCCTCATTATGCATTGACCCAAGCCTTAATTAAAATCAAGTATGCACCTAAATTAAGGACACCAACAAGTCGAGTTCAAGTGCAAGAGGAGACAAAGCACTATTTGAGTTTGCAATTATTCTTAGAAACTGGTGTCTAAGACTAGAGGTCTAATGGCAAATGCCTTAAGCAGACTTGTGGTTCTTTAATTGGGTCCTTGCAAAAGCAAGGGGGGCCTCCCGCATTCCTACCTCTTACCTGGCCAGTGACAAAGATAATTGCATCCTTAACTAGTACCTAGTCAAGTCATGTATTTTGAACTTCTAGGTTTAGGAGCCCTAGAAGCTATGTTTGTACTTCTTGTCTTATAGGTCAAAAGTTCTATCTTTCTTGGTTTGTACCTATGGATCCTAATCTTGAACTCTTTATGAGGACCCTGACTGAAAAGTTAGACACTGTAACTGAGCAATTAGGGCAAATCAACAAAGAATTAGGTCAAGTAAAAGATAGAGTTGAGACCCTTGAAGAGCCTCAAAGGATCCCCATCGAACCTGAATCATCTAGGTCAATTCCTCGAGGTCCAAGAGCCCAATATCATGTGCACATCCCTGAATACAATCCAAGAGACTTGATCCTGATTTCATAAAAAAAGCCCGTAGAGTCCATCGGCCTGACTTTACTCCTGATCGTATCGCTAGGCGACCTCACCAGGATTACTTAGATCAAGATGAAAGAGCCATGAGGAGCATTTGATTAGAGGCTTCTATCTTTGATGGAAGCCTAGACCCTAAAGCTTATGTTGATTGGGAGGGAGAAATGGATCAATATTTTGAATGGTATGAGATGACCGAGGAGAGAAAGTATAAGTTTGCCAAACTGAGGTTAGTCCGCCAGGCTAGGTTATACTGAGAGAATATCAGGCGAATGCTTAGGCAAAGAGGAGACATGCCCATAACCACTTGGAGAGCTATGAAAATCAAGCTTAGGGAAAAGTATGTCCCTATGTCCTATCACCAAAGACTATTAGATCAGTGGCAAAGATTATATCAGGGCAATAAGACTGTGTCTGAATATATTACCAAGTTTGATGAGTTTGCGATGAGGTGTAACATTGATGATCAGAAGCTGTAACATTGTCTAGGTTTAGAGCCGGTTTGCGTGAAGAAATTCAAAAGGAATTATTTCTAAGTGAAATCACTGACCTAGACCAAGCCTATCAAATAGCCAGAGATTGTGAAAGGTTTCAAAGGGGACCGATAGTCAGAAGACCCAAACTAAGTAAGATTAGCACTCCTACTCAGAAACTAGGGTTCAACCAAATACGACCAAATCACCCCACTCCTACTATCCCACCGGTCAAACGAGTGACAAGGGTAAGGCCCCTGTAGTTCAAAAGAGTAACAACCCAAATGTCCATTGTTTTAAATGTAACATGAAGGGACACTATGCCAACCAATGCCCTGCCCGTTCTCTACACATAGGAGAACTAGCTGAAGAGGACCCTGAAGATACTAAAGAGTTTGAAAAAGAGGTATATGAGGCTGAATCCAATCTGATCAATGAATATGATGAAGAGGAAGAAGAGATTGATTATGATGGGTGTTATTAGAATTTTGACCCAAACAAAGGAAAAGGAGGATTGAAGAAGAACTAATATACTCCAAACATTTGTTAAGATAGGGGAGAAGGTTTATAAAATCATTATAGACAATGGGAGTTGTGTGAATGCTATTTCCACTAAAGCCATTAAGAATTTAAGCTTGACCCCTGTTCCCCATCCCAATCCATACAAAGTTTCTTGGATAGATTCAACATCCATTCCCATTAAATCCAGATGTCAAGTTCCCATTCAAATCCAATCCTATCATGAACAAGTCTGGTGCAATGTACTACCCATGGGCGTAAGTAGCATCATTTTGGGTAGACCTTGGTTGTATGATCATGATGCAACTTTATATGGTCAATCCAATTCTTGTGCTTTCAACCATCTAGGGAAAAAGCTTATCATTAACTCGACCCCACCTAAGGACAATATCAAGAAAGGGTCTAGTGATTTGAAAGAGAAGAAATAAGATCTGAATTTGATCAGTGTCAAGGAAATAGAAAAAGAAATCAATGAAGGATTGCCTATGTGGATTTTGGCACTTAAAGAAAGTCGGAATGAAGATCCTAAGGAACCACCTCAAGAAGTCACAAAGATCTTAGAAGATTTTAAGATGTATTCCCAGAAGATTTACCCAATCACCTGCCCCCACTTAGGGATATTCAACATACAATTGATCTAGTCCCAGGAGCCACCTTGCCTAACCTACCTCACTATAGAATGAATCCTACTGAGCACGCTGAGCTACAAAGACAAGTTGGATATCTCCTCCAGAAAAAGTTTATTAGGGAGAGTTTAAGTCCTTGTGCAGTACCTGCCCTACTAACCCCGAAGAAGGATGGCACTTGGAGAATATGCATCGATAGTCATGCCATCAACAAAATTACGGTCAAGTATCGATTTCCTATCCCTCACCTTGATGATATGCTTGACATGATGACCGGAGCCACTATATTTTCCAAGATTGATCTTAAGAGTGGTTATCACCATGTTAGGATCAAACCTAGAGATGAGTGGAAAACTGCATTCAAAACTAAGGATGGTCTTTATGAGTGGTTGGTTATGCCCTTTGGTCTATCAAATGCCCCTAGTACATTTATGAGGATCATGACTCAAGTTTTAAGACCTTTCATGGGAAAATTTGTTGTAGTATATTTTGATGACATCCTCATCTATAGTAAGACTAGGGAAGACCATTTAGATCATCTTAGACAAGTCTGTTACACCCTTAGAAAGGAAAATCTATATGCCAATCTGAAGAAGTGCAAATTCATGACTAACAGAGTAACCTTTCTAGGGTTCATTGTTACTACTAATGGTGTTTCTGCTGATCCCGAGAAAATTAAGTCCATAGTCGAGTGGCCCGAACCCAAGAACATACATGACGTCCGTAGCTTCCACGGTCTTGCCACCTTCTATAGGAGATTCATCCAAGGGTTTAGCACCATTGTTGCTCCAATCACGGATTGTCTTAAGAAAGGAAATTTTGAATGGACCAAACAAGCCAATAAAGCCTTCCTTGAGATTAAAGGAAGAATGACACAAGCACCAATCTTAAGGTTGCCTGACTTCTCTAAAGTTTTTGAGGTTGCTTGTGATGCCTCTGGGATTGGAATTGGTGGAGTTTTAAGCAAGAGAACCATTAGCTTTTTTTAGCGAGAAACTAAATGGCGCAAAGTTGAGATATTCCACCTATGACAAGGAGTTATATGCGGTAGTTCAGGCTTTGAAATATTGGAGACATTACTTGTTACCGCAGGAGTTTGTTCTATTTTCCGATCATGAAGCCCTCCGATTCCTTAGCTCCCAAAAGAAGTTAAACCCTAGGCATGAAAATGGGTAGAGTACATCCAAGCTTACACCTTTGTTCTAAAACACCGTGCTGGTTCTGACAATAAGGTTGCCGATGCTTTAAGTCGACGTTCTATGCTCTTGACGTCCGTAAGTACTGAAGTCACAGGATTTGATAAGTTGAAGGAAGAGTATAAAAGTTGCCCTGACTTTAGTGAGATTTTTGAATCTGTCAGTCTAAGGCCTTCTAGAGAATACAAAGACTTTACTCTTCATGATGGGTTCCTTTTTAAAGGAGATAAGTTGTGTATTCCCCGAACCTCAATTAGGGAATTCTTGATTTGGGAAATCCATGCCGGAGGTTTAGCGGGCCATTTCGGAAGGAATAAAACTATTCTAGCTTTGGAGGAACAATTCTTTTGGCCCAGCTTAAAACGAAATGTTGCCCAAGTCGTAGCCCAGTGTAGGACATGTTGTTGCTAAAATGCAAAAACAAAACACTGGACTATACACCCCTTTACCCGTCCCTGATCGACCTTGGCAAGACATCAGTATGGACTTTGTGTTGGGACTACCAAAGACCTTAAGGAGACACGATTCCATCTTTGTGGTAGTCGATAGATTTTCTAAAATGGCACATTTTCTGCCTTGTTCCCAGACCTTCGATGCATCAAAAGTGGCCAAGTTATTTCTAGATGAAGTGGTTAGATTACACGGGTTACCTAAAACCATCGTGTCTGATAGGGATGTTAAGTTCACCAGTTACTTTTGGAAAACCCTATGGCACCTGCTAGGAACCAAGTTAAACTTTTCTACCACTTATCACCCCAAACTGATGGTCAAACAGAAGTTGTAAATAGAAGTCTTGGAAATATGTTGAGATGTTTAGTGGAAAACATACTGGAAATTGGGACCTTTTACTGCCACGTATAGAGTTTGCCTATAATAGTTCAGTTAACAGATCCACTGGAAAAAGTCCTTTTGAGATTATTCATGGGTACAAACCAAGAAAGCCAATAGACCTCATTCCATTGCCCATGCATGTACGAACATCAGAGTCTGCTGAGTCATATGCACAACACATTAGGGATTTACACAAAGAAATTAGCGAGAAAATCCATATAAGCAATGAGAGTTACAAGCATATGGCTAATTCCCATAGAAGAGCAAAAGAATTTCATGTAGGAGACTTTGTCATGATAAGGCTCAGACCTGAACAGTTTCCAAAGGGAACTATGAAGAAACTACACGCCCGTGGTGCAGGTCCTTTCAAAATAATAAAAAGAATTGGACCTAATGCTTATATACTGGACCTACCTTCTGACTTTGGTATTAGTTCCACCTTTAATATTTCAGATCTGGTAGAATACAAGGAACCAACAATGAATCCCAGTGAGTTTTTAGGACCTGATCCATCCTTTGAGAGTGAACCAATCCCAGAGTGTCCACCAGCCACAAAGCGAGAAAGAATTGAACGGATATTAGATGACAAGATTGTCACTACCCGAAATAAAGACTATCAATGCTACTTGGTCCATTGGCAAGGTAGACCTGATTCTGAAGACTCATGGATCACTCAAGAAGAACTGCAAAGGATCGATCCAGATCTGCTTGAATATTACCAAAGCCAAAATGATCCATACTCGTCAGGGCCGAGTTTTTTTCACCGGGAAGAATTGATGGGGACATCAGCAAGAAGAAAAGGTTGCAGACTGACACTCTTTGGTTTTGTAGTTAATCCACTTTCCGCAGGTTCCACTTACTCGAGCCAAGAGTTTCAATTTCTCAAGTGGCAACTCATGCTGCAAAATTTCAACTTCTGCCAAGTCTCAAAGTATCGACACTTCCTGCCTTGAGTCAACACTGCTATCAAGACATCAAGTCTTCTCTTTGGAAGTCAAATCTTGGAGGACACATGGAGGTATCTGATGATGACACATGGCAACTTAGAAGTCAAATCTTGGAGGACACATGGAGGTATCTGATGATGACACATGGCAAACTAAGGAGGTGCCACATGGAAGCTTGTGCAACCAAATTTGTTAGGGATTGGTTGTAATTAGTTAGCTATATCATAACTAATCCTTAGATTGTTATGATCTTTTAGTTTTTTGGGCTGAAATTTCTGGAAGTCCTTTGGCCTATAAATAGGCCAAGCTTTCCCTCTTGTAGATATGAAGTTTGAGAAATAAAATCAAGTTTATTTGATTTCTTTTGCCAAGTGCCTTGTTCATCTTTGAGTATGAAGAGGGTGAGATGCTCTTAGTTTGAGTTGAGGCTCGTGTTTCCCTAGTCTTAGATCTAGGTCACTCCTTGAGGGAGAGGGTGAGAGGCCCAATTTGCTACTCTAAACCATTCTACCAAGGTTCCATAATAGTTTCAGGAAGAAGGACAAGTGCTACCCAAGTCTCAGCAAAATTTTTCAAATCCTTCCTTTCCTTGTTCGATTTTTTTATTTCCTTCAATTCCTTTGCCTCCACGGTCTTACTTCTGATCACTTGCAGGTTCTCTTGAGGATGTTAGAGTTGAGGATGATGGCTCCACATCAAGGATCAAGTGCCAAGGTGAGTTCTTAAGTAAGGAGTGTAGATCTTGTCAACCAACCCTCAATTCTTTGAGTGTTGAGTGCATCCCTTCCACTTTAAGATCTTACTTCATTGTTGGAAAAAAAAAAAAACCTCTTGGTCCTTTAGATCTGAAGTTTTAAAGGTGGCTTAACTTAGTTTGAAGGTTTCCATACCTTTAGATCCTAATCTTTTTATTTCTTTGAAAGAAGCTTGCACAAGGGTGTTTAGATTTCTGCTTCCGGTTTGATGTTCTTCATTTCTCCCATGCATGAATTCAGCATAGCTTGGGCTCAAATGTTCATTAAGGATGGTAATCACTTAGAACACATCACCATCCCCTCATTCCACCATTTTTTTTTTTTTTTCGTGCCCCCATACATGTTTTCACAATATACATCAATTAAAATTTTTACATCAGTTAATTTAACTTTAGGATAAAAAAGCAGCTAAGTTATGCAAAGAACATATTCTATTCCAATATTCATTCAATTTAGCTTTCATTTGATGTATAATAGAAGCTAAAAATTTGTCATATCTATGTTCTTTAAATTTTTCTAATTACATATACTTTTTTGTAAAAATGAACAAGAAGTTGGATAATAAATAGCAGAAAGAACAATTGTAGCATCATGAAAAGTAACAAAAAAATATTTCAAAATTTTACCGTTACTCCAATCAGTTTCATTCAATATAAATCATAATCCACAATCATTAATATATGTACTTAATAAGTTCTTATATAGATATGCATCATGTATCATGGTATAGGTACTATTTCAACGAGTAATTACATTAAGTTTAAAATTTTTAAATCATTTACCATGATCTACACATAATTTTTTAAATTCTTGAAGTCTTGCTCTTGAAGCATGAGTAAAACTAACTGCATTTCTAATTTTTGAAATAACATCTTGAATTATGCCCATGCCAGCTTGAATAGAAAGATTTAATATATGACATGCACATCTAATATAAAATAATTATCCATTTAAAATGGGATGTACATAGTCATTTAATAATGCAATAGCAGAATTATTATTAGATGCATTATCAATAGTAATAAATATTATTTTATTATTAATATTATAGAAGCATGCGGTTTGATAAATAGCATTTGAAATTTGTTGCCCCAAATGCGGAAAATCAAAAGCATGAAAAGCAAGAATTCACTTATTTAGTTACAAATCATTATCAATATAATGAGCAGTAATAGCAATAAAAAATTACTACCTACAAATGCCGACCAAATATCAGAAGTTAAAGAAACTCTAGCATTTAAATTCGAGAGCATTTCAATTAAACTTTGTTTCATTGCTTAAAAGTTTGTCATAGCTACTCTTCTAAATGTATGCTGGTTCTTCTATAAGCAGGTTGTAGGGCTAATTGAATATACTGTTCAAAATTATAAGATTTATATAAACTAAAAGGTAATTCATCCTAAACTATCCATCTTACAAGTAATTTCTTCTAATTTTTATTATTATATGCAAAAGTACCGCAAGTGATCCCCTTGTATATTAAGGGTACTTTGCTGACTAGATGTTTGCATTCTATGAGTCTCTTGATGTCTTTTTAAATGCCCTATCCCCCAATACTACTACAACTATACAGTTTTGCACATTTCTACATTTTGCTTTTATGACTTCAACAAGAAGAGGTTTGACCTTCACTTCGTTCATTGACACTAACTCTAGAGGGAACTTGAGGATTAGTTTCTTCTCCATCAGAAGCATGCCAAAATGACTTTAATGTCATATCTAAAATTTTAAATTAATAAATATAAAAAAATAAAAACTAAGCACAAGAAGGAATTGAGAAGAGGACCAGAGGTGGAGGCGTGGAGCCGAGATTTGTGAGCTTTCTCTTGTGCTTTCGCCTCTCAACAAGAAGTGACCTTCTTTCTCTTGTACTTCTCAAGAAGAACATTCCTTTTGTGTAGCACTTGAATACTTGTTAGAGTACTTGCCACTTGACAGAACACTTGCAAACTAAAAATTAAATTACTAGAGCACTTGCTAGAAGAGAGAAATAGTAATAGTAGAGAATGAGAGAGTTGGTTTGGTGTGGTGAGAATGAGGAAGGAATGGGCTATTTATAAAAGTCCAAAAAAAATTTTCAAAAATACCCTTAAATATAGCTGTTATATGGCTGTTGGGGAGGTTAAAATGGTCAAAACCCTTTCAACTAGCCGTTTCTAACGGCTAGAAACGGCTAGCTGGGCTGTGCCAAGCCTGGCCCTTAGCAGGCCGTGCCTGGCACGGCACGTCACGAGCCGTGCTGGGCCAGTAAGTTTTTTTAATGGGTCATGCTTGGCGCGGCCTGTTTATTAAAGGGCATGACCTCATTTTTGATGAGGCCCGATGGGCCTGGGCCATGCTATGATAGACATAGCCTAGTGCCCATGTCTACTACCCGGGAGGCCGACTGGGGATGCAGTCCAAGTGATCGAGTCGGATCCTACACAAAAGGCTTGCTGGGGGCACAGCCTATGTGGCCGAATCGGGTCCTATACGGAAGGCCGATTGGAGTACTCCGGAAGAATGATTACTACCATTAATCAAGTATGACTTATCAACTTCATCCGATAATTTTTATCATTGATTAGGTGCAGCTCCATCAGCCCATCACCATCGGAGCAGAGGGATGGCTTCTCCTGTGATCCCTGCTAGTTCTAGCATGGACCTCACATATTTGTACTCGGCATCCTGCTCTATAAGTTCATGGTGCTGGGGACAACTTTGGGTCTTCAACGGCATTAAAGCTCCTTTGACTCCAACATTATTCCGTACTTGTTCTTGCACTAAGAAGGCTGGATTTCTTCCCGTACTGGCCTTGACAGTGGTGGAGATGCTTTCTTCCTTTCGCTTCTGACAAAAGAAGGGATAGAGTTGCACTTCTTTCCTGAGAGTTGGTTTTGTAGCATGGAAGCTGGCTGCGATGGAGATGATAGGGCATCCAATCGTCCGGCTGTTTCGGAAGCTGGATGCTGCTTCTTGATCTCCTTGTAGAAGGGGCCGGTGTCGTACTGATGGGAAGCGAAGCTGGTGTCGTGCCGCGATGTGAACTCCATAAATCCTTGCAGGATTATGATCTCGTCCTCGTCCGTCCGAAGCCGCTGGAAGAGACGTCGGGAGTCGTCGTATCCGCCACCGACGACGGCGACCGCGATGGAGAGCGGCTTCCTGTCCTCGGACAGCTGGGAGGGCGGGATCATTGGAGGACGGGGTGCGCTCTTCACTCGCTTCAGTCGAAGGCATGGCTACTCCTAGGCTTTTTCTGGAGCAATTGGAGATGATTGACTGAAAATGGCCGACCTGAATGATCGAGTAGAGATGATGAGTAGGAATGATCGAGCTGAGTTGACCAACCTAAGTATAAGTGAAAATGGCCAAGTAGAGAGATGGCCGGATCGATCCGAATAGAGATAGTCGAGCAGATATGGCCGAATAAAGATGACTGAGTAGAGGCAACCGACGACCGAGTAGAGTTGGCCAACACAAGTAAAGATAGCTGAATAAAAATGGTTGAGTTGAATACAATCACTGTTACCTATGGGGTTTATTACCCATCAATAATAATCGAACAATTACTCCAATAATACAAAGAGAGATATTGAAGTGCCTGTGTTAGATCTTGGTCTTTTTTAGGGTCTTTGCAAATACTGTCTTTCTTCATGTTTATAATGCACTGTTTATAACTATAGCTTGCAACGCTAAAAATCTTCAGCAATTTTATATTTAATTTCAATAATTGCTGACAACTCTGGATCATTTATGATAACTTCTCATCAAATGTGCAGTTTTAATAACAACACTTTAATCTTCATATATGTTCTTTTTACAATTAAAACAGATGTGCTATCAGATCATAGATTTAATCTCTTGTTTACTCTTTTCAATTTAGTTAACTAAAGATTGATAGCCTTACATAACTTTGCTAAAAATATCTATTAGTTCATAATCTTTCAATTTAGTAGCTAGATAGTCCTAATTTATTCATCAGAATATCAACATATGATGCCAATAATGATATAATAATTTTGTTAAGTAGACATAATAAGCAACTATTATAACTAGATTTGATGAACAATAAATTCTATCACATCATAATTCATAAGCCTTATATTCTACATTCTTTAAAAACAATTTTTCTCAAGAAGCCATTAATTCTTTGGTATAATATGTTGGTGAAGCATTTAGTGCATTAAATGCATCATGCTAGTCTTGCAATCCTAATGCATCAATGCTTTTAGCTTTTGGTTTTCTCAGTACCTTTAGTCTAATTTATAGATTGAAAAATATATAATATAAAGCTAAAAATATAGAATCGACATCTATATATATTGATCATACCACCCCCCCCCCCCCCCCCCCAAAAAAAAAAGTTTAAGCGCTATAGTTTATGATAATAAAGTTGATTAGCACGGTGTTATTTTTTTTAAAAAGGTATTAGTTTTATATGTTTTTATAAAAAAAAAATATGAGTTGAGAATGAAGTATGGGCAATGGATTATGGAAAATGCTATGATGCTTCAATATTTTATATGTTTATTAAGTGAACTTATCTCTAGTTACCTATATATTAATTAAGAATCCAATGATAGGATGATTTAAATTAAATTTAATTAGGGCTTAAACTGGGTTTTAAAATGTACGCAATATTGTCAACTATACTTTTAAACACATTACCTACATTAATATAGATGCAATTCTCTGATAGGATGATTTATGATAGAATCTCATGATTGGATGAAAAAGATTCAAAAGTATTCCATTGGGCTTACAAAAGTAAGTAGAAGCATTACTTGATAAAAGCTTGTTCAATCAACAATGCATCAAGATTGAAACACTAAATATTTATTCTCACACTTGATTTTACCTCAGCCTGAGCTTTTTTCCCTTTTTTTAATAAAAAGAAGATCCAAAATCTCATAAAAATACTTTCTCACATATGATCACTAAAGTAATCTGTGTAAATTATAAAAAAAAAATATTGTCCAATCAGCTATCTTTTTTTTTATGTTATCTATAGAGGTAGGCACATGGGCCGTGCCAGACCCGGTACGGCTCAGGCTCGGCACGGTTCGTGGCCCATTTTAGGCCACGGACCGTACCGGATCAAAATTTTTTTTACCATGCCGTGCCTGGCATGGTCCGTTTGTTACTAGACCATGCCAGACATGGCATAGTAATTTTAGAGGCACAATGGGCCTGGGGTACAGTACCTATCTCTAGTTATTTAATTTACTAAGGATCAACTGCTTGATTTACTTGTTGATATATATGCACTAGCTTGGTTCTCTAATGTGAAAAAATAATAAATTAAATATTTCTTAAGAAAAAATATTTATAATTTGATTGGTAATTAATGTATGCTATAATAATCGTTGAATCTTGAATACCCTTCCATGCGACGAACCTAAACTCAACTTGATTCACCACGACGCTACTTTTAGGCCCTTTTCTACGTGGGGCTACGCTTGTCTTGGATTCTCTTCCGGTCAACTTTGTTAGATTCCCTTATTTTGTTTGCTTCTCATAATTCCTGGCGCTTGCGGGTTCAGAATAATTTTTTTATACTAATAAATAGAAAGCTTTTTTTTTTTTAGCGTGTATGGTACCTCGCTCAAGAACTTTTTTAACGTTTGCTGCGTCAAATTAGCAGAGCGACGGCTCTGAAACCTAAAAAAGTTCTTCACTCATACATCATCAAAATTCATATATATCATTCACATGGTTCCATTTAAAAAGGATCACTATCAGGCTGCAAGAACTTGTTATGCATAACTATTGATGTTTCTTTATTTCAGGCTCGATCGCCCTTTATATCTTACTGTTGACTTTGAGGTCAGAACGGCTATTTGATTGGAAGGAAGATTTATCTCATGATTAAATAACCCTTCCTTCTAGCAACACCATATGATGGTCCCAAGAATAACTCAAAAAAAATAAAAATAAAAACTTCACTTTATTATTCCCAGATTAACATCCAGATCGATCTTGACATCTACGTAGGAGAGAGATTGCCACTGCCAACCAGCCGGCATGATCATTTTCACATGAACCTTTTTAGGCTTTACCTTCTCAGTTTATCAACTATTTTTGATAATCCTTTTCATCTTATAAATCAAATCGATCATCTACAAAAATAAAACCATGAGCTTAGAAATACACATAGGAATGTGATAGATAGATAAAATCAATCAATGAGTATCCTATTATAGCTTAAGCCTGCATACTATTATGTGATTTTATTAATATATACTTATTAATTGATCTGATTTATTAACTATATTATATGCAATAATGATCATTATGTTGCGCTCTTTTTTTTTTTTTTATGGTACAAGCGGGTTATCACATAATTTAGAATGAGTCAAGCCTGAAATATCAGAATACAAAATTTGGGTAAGGACAAGGAAGCAAAATTATCCTACTTCCAATACCAAAAGCCTAAATGGTCAGTCATTTTGGCGGTAATTCAATCAATCGTTGAATTGGCTTCACAATAAATGTATCGAATCTAGACATTGTGAGCTACCTGAAGTATAGCTCGAATATAGCACATCAATGGGATGATAGGCAAATGATCATTGAAATCTGACAAAGCTAATGGATAACCATAATAGAATCTTCCTCAATAATGAGACTACAGACATTCAGGCTATGAACGACATAGAAAATATCAGCTCGGATAGTATAGAGCCAGAAAGAGAGCGCAGAATAATAGATCTAAAGTACAAAAACCCTTAAATCTCTGTATTTCCCATTTTCATTTCTCCTTGTGTATATAAAATTTTGAGAGGGAGAGTCCCAAAGTCTCAAAGAACTTCTCCAAGCGCTCAGCCCCTCTTCCTAACGCTCATGCTTTTTAGTTTTTACCCTTCACTGGTTCCCATCCTTGCCTCTGACTACCGCCCATCATCGGCAAACCGCCCATCACTCTCCCGGGGGACAGGAAACACCCCATGCCCTCCTCCGCCACCTCCGGCACCGACAACGTGCCCGGCGGTTGCGCTCAAGCTTGGCGCGTGCGTCGACCTACTGGGAGGGCTGGTGGACGTTGGCATCGGTGACCGGGTCGTCAACAATCAAGTACCGCCCGCTGCTCGATCGAAGGCCTCGTGAAGATCGAGGCCGCCGCGTGCTTGTGCGCGACCATCAAGCTCAAGCTCCTCAACGTCAACCACTACCTCCAACTTGCACTCCAGCTCCTCCTCACCTGCGGCAAGACTCCCCCTTCTGGTTACACTTAGCACCATTAATTTAAACATCAAGTCAAGCTTCTTCGCTCGTTCATGAACACATCTCTCTCTCTCTCTCTCTTTATGAGTGATTTGCTTAACCGATAGGCACTGAGAGATGAGAGGATGTCCAAAGTCACCGGCGTTCTCCCGCTATTTTTATCGTACAATAATTTTGTTTATGGTGCAATTTATCGATATATATATAATCTCTCAATGTTTTCCTCTTCAAAGCAATTGTGGTTCGATTTGACTCCCGGAATTGATGCCTTTAAATGTTCTTTTGTTAATTGATGCCTAATCTTTCGAAGACCGGACTTTTAACGTTTACCCCTTTGCCAATTAACAATCAGCTCATAAATATTAATTTTTTTTTCCATTTTTATTATACATATCCTAATTATGTTTGTTGTGTATTATAAAAAGATAACTGTGTACTATGAATACAATGAGAATAATCATGTATAATGAAAATATAACACAGTTATTGTGTCATTGCACATAATAAGAATCAAAAAGTAAAGACTATTAGACAGTAAATAGAAGATCGAATTGCCTCATCTTCTCATGGTGCAGATGCTTTCCAAATAAATTAAGTAGCTATAAGTATTAAAGAATATTATACTTTATTTGTTGAAAATTACAACTAGATTGAACTTATAAAATTTTAAGTAATATAAATGCCTAACAAGTTGTGGCTTGATAAAATATTACAACCAGATTGAAAATGGAAAAAAAAAATGATGTAAATAAAATATTGGGAACTAACTCTATTTTCTTTTTTTTGACTAGAAGACAGAGATCAGCTCCATAAATTATTTATGGTAGGAATATATACAATAAAATATAAGAGTAAGAAGAGAGGAGCTCAAGAGAAGGTTTTGGGTTTTTAAAAGAGATCTACTAAAGATTTGAGGTTACATTGAGCTTCTTCCGCTTTACTAATAGAAATGCAGCTCTAAGAATCAAAAGAGAATAAGATCTTATGAATAATGAGAGATATAAGGACTGCTTTGAAAGTAAACACTCTAGCATTTCTTTCTTTCCAAATGCACCATCAAGTAGAAAGAATGAAATGATTCCAAGCAAGTTTCCAAGATTTGGGAATATGATTTCTCCTCCAAGCATTCTATAAATCTTAGAGATTTCTGGGTCTTGAAGTGATATGAAGACGCTAGCATAATTGGGACCATAGCTTCTTAGTGAAAGGACAACTCAAAAGGATATGAGAAGCAGTCTTAATGAAGGCATTGCAAAATGAATATTTGAATTGACTGTCCATCTCTTTTTGGCCAGAATATCATCTGTGTGAAGTATATTGCAGGGGACTAACCAAACAAAGATCTTGATTTTCTTTGGCACGGTCACCTTCCAAATTGGTTTATAAAATAGCCAAATTGATTTTCTTAGACTATATTTTCATCTTACTTGTGTTGAAGTTTTTCATGCGAAATAAGATCAGCTAGGTATAAGGTTACGGGCAAGAAGGATCATTAGCTACGTACAATAGGTTAATTTAAACTTCACTCCCCTCAACACACAACCCCACAAGCATGCAAACATGGTTCTTAATTGATTCATGCTCAAAAGCAAAGCTGATAAATGACAACTTGCTTGCATCAAATACCATCCTGTTGATGTATTTAAAGTCAACTAGTACTTTCATTAACCCAAAACATGGTGAATTTTGGATTTATAGTGTAATCTTAATTTAATGATTACTACTACTCTAACGTTTCGAAACAATAAAGGCATCTTCTTGTTGTTTTCCTTAATTTGGTCATGACTGGAATGCGAACCTAAGTCGCATTCAACTTTATTATAGGCAATAGGCACAAGAGGAGGGTAGCTTCAAAACTCAAGAAAGCCAATGTGCCATGACAATGTTGTCAAAACTAAATCTTGGGGTAATTGCACAGCCATAGAGATGATTACTTAGTACCAACAGACCAGGACTGTTCTCAGAGATATCAGCCGTCCTTGCTTAACAGAGGTGCAATGTTGTTGAAGCTCATGCATGATGATGATCATAGGGCTCCAAAGACATTTAATTTCTTCGATGTAATAGCTCAATGAGTCCACCACTGCAACAAAGTATACATCATTTTCCTCAATGAGTATCGATCATGTTGAAGAGGGGAGAAAGACAGTTCTGTGAATTGACCATTGTGCTGAAAGAGGATATTCGATCTGTTGTGAATATTGAGTGCATGGATCGACCAAAACTTTATTGCTTCTCATGGGCCTTTTGCATAGCAGGTGCGTTTAGTTGCACCTCATGGTGTTTTTTCAAGATAAGTAGCCGTCAAGATGATGTTTTCTTGAGATATCTCATCTTCCATCCTTGAGGTAACGAGCACATAGAGAAAGCCTTTTACTAAATTATCAAACTTTTCCATCCTTCTGTGGTTCTGCAAGGATGGATGTACATATACTCTGGACACCGCATATGAGAGGCTACGAGAAGAGTATGTGGGATGAGCATCTCACAATGAATAAGTATCTAGAGTTCAGTCATCAAATGCTTTGTGCACCACGGACGTATACAACGAGAACATTTTTATCCTTTTTGCATCGCACATACTATCGTACTTGCACGCGCACACATGGATCAAGCACTGCACATAGTGCGTGATGCACAAAAAGTTTTTCTTGACATACTTATGCTCTTTTTGTTCATTATTAAAATTATGATATTGATAAAATGTCTTTCTTCTCCCCATTGTTAGGCACATTCTTTGTGAGCATCAACTGACTATTGCTCGGGCAGTGTAACGCTCAAAGTTTAGCTTCTGGCTTAATTAATCTGTTAGCAAGCTAAAACCACATGATTCTAAAAACTCGAGTAAAAGTTAATTAGCAACAAATAAAATTGAGTTACTAGCACTTTCAAACTCTTCTTTTCCATTCGATATGGAATCTATTCTTGCGATGTTACAATCTTTTTTTCTTATAATACGATGTTTTCATTGCACATCACATGCTTGTGAGCAATATAGGATCTTCAATAAATAATTTATCACATAAAATTACATATAAAATACTTACCTGATGCGGAATTCATCATAATAGTATTTACCTGATGCGGAGTTCATCATGATAATATGTAGATTTGAGACTTGAATCTAGTTAGATTTTGATAACCTCTTCAGATTTTGACAGTCTCTTATACAAAATAACTAGTTTCTCTTCCTTAACCACATTCCTTTCATAGTAGATAATGATGGATTCTTGCTAACTTCTTTTGGCAGAGAGATGACTAATTATTTATATATATAACATTCAATTGGCATTTTCATCAAACACCAATTAATGACTTTAATTTCTTTTAATACCACGGCTTAATGTTAATGGCTTAAACTTTCGGACTATTAACATTCGATTGGTAACCCTTCGTCTTTTGCACATGCAGAAGAAACAATGGGGGCCTTTCACCTTTTGCAAACTAAGCTAGATCTGGTCCTTCATCTTTCGCATATTAGGCTAGATCAAGAAAAAACGACTCTTCGCCTTTGTAACAATCTTGCATTAAAGGGCTAATCTAACATTCTCCACTTGGGCCAAAAGTTTATGACATTAATATTTAATAATGTAAACATTAGGCGCGCAAAATTAAATTTCATGATGTCATCTTGCATCATGATTGACTTTAACATAATAAATTACATAATAAGAGTTATAGCGGTCATACACATCCAATTTGCATACTTCCTTCCATATACTACTGTATTAGCAACTTATCATGTTAGGTCACGCAATATATATAAATAACTTAATGTCCACTTAATTAT
Organism: Calamus simplicifolius; assembly: GCA_900491605.1. Taxonomy (NCBI): domain Eukaryota; kingdom Viridiplantae; phylum Streptophyta; class Magnoliopsida; order Arecales; family Arecaceae; genus Calamus; species Calamus simplicifolius. The sequence continues at coordinate 569,486 of UESW01004838.1, forward strand.
CTGAAAGACACATTAAATTTCTATAAGTAAGTGTATACAATCATAAGAAACAAGAAATAAGAAATAAAACCAGAAACATATCATATTAATGAGCTTAAGAGTGGCACAACATCATCATAATCAATCTTCAATTCATAATATCATCATAATCAATCTTTAATACATAGCCTCATTATAATCAATCTTCAATACAACCAAGACCCATTCTATGTACATGTTCTTTAAATGTTTTTGGTTGTAAACCTTTAGTTAAAGGATATGCTATCATAAGATCCGTTCTAATATGTTCAATGCACACTCTTTGTTTCTGAACCTCCTCCTTGACAGTAAAGTACTTTAATTCCATATGTTTAGCATCTCTGGAATATTTATCATTTTAAAGAAAACTGCTGCGAAATTATCACAATAAATTTGCAGCGGCTTGGTAATGGTGTCGACAACCCCAAGTCCTAAAATAAAGTTCCGTAGCCATAATGCATGAATTGTAGCTTCATAACATGCTACAAACTCTGCTTCCATAGTGGATGAGGCAATGATTGATTGTTTAGCACTTTTTCATGAAATTGCTCCTTCTTTCAACAGGAACACATAGCCAAAAGTTGACTTTCTACTGTCAACACAACCAGCAAAATCTGAATCTGAATATCCAATCACTTCCAATTGATCAGATCTTCTAAATGTGAGCATATAATCCTTAGTTCCTTAAAGATATCTCATCACTTTCTTTGCAGCTTTCAATGATCAATACCAGGGTTACTCTGATAGTGGCCCAACATCCCAACCGCGAAGCTGATATATATCTGATCTTGTGCAGGTTTGCAAATACATCAAGCTACCCACAATAGAAGCATATGGAATAGATTCCATATGCTTACGTTCCACATCATTCTTTGGACATTGCATAAGACTAAATTTATTTCCTTTTTGTATTGGGACAATACCTGCTGAACAATTGTTCATATTAAATTTCTCAAGAATTTTCTCGATATAAGTTTTCTGAGGCAACCCTAACAATCCATGTGATCTCTTTCTGAATATAGAAATTCCTATCACATAAGATGTCTCTCCCATATCTTTCATCTCAAAATTCTTAGAGAGAAAATTTTTAGTCTCATGCAAGATGCCTAAATCATTAGCAGCAAGCAAAATATCATCAATATATAAAACCAAAAATATAAACTTACTTCCATAAATCTTTCGATAAATGCATCGATCAACGATGTTTTCATGAAAACCAAAGATGTAATAGTATTATTGAACTTAATATACCATTGTCTAGAAGCTTGTTTAAGTCCATATATTGATTTCTTAAGTTTACACACTATATGATTTTTTCCTTTTATGGAAAAACCTTCAGGTTGATCCATATAAATTTCTTCCTCTATATCCCCATTAAGAAAGGCTGTTTTCACATCCATTTGATGTAACTTTAAATCATATTGAGCTACCAAAGCCATAATGATTCTTAATGAATCTTCCTTTGAAACTGGTGAAAATGTCTCTTTATAATCAATGACATCCTTCTGAGTATAACCCTTGGCAACAAGTCTAGCTTTAAAACGTTTGATATTGTCATTCAAGTCACGTTTGGTTTTAAAAACCCATTTACATCCAACTTGTTTAGAACCTTCTAGCAATTCGACAAGATCCCAGACATTGTTTTCAGCTATTGATTTTAATTAATCCATTTATCAGACTTATCACTGTTAATGGCTTATGAAAATGAAATAGATCTTCATAAATGCCACAATCAAAATCTGACTCTTGCAAATAAACCAAATAATCATCTGAAATAGCTGATTTTTGTATCCTTACAGGTTTACTTAAAGCTATTCTGTCACGCCCCAGACCCAATATCGGGCTAGGGTGACAACCCGCCGCGTGCCGAGCACGCAAGGCGTTACCATATTTTTCAACATAAAGCATCATTATAAATAAAAACCAAGTCAAATACAATAATAAAAGTTTTGGGCTAACACCCTTACACACCACCATAATAAAGTCTGGGCATCAAGCCCTACACATATGTAATATTGGGGCTACAACAAAATAATGGTCTTGTTTTATTTAATAGAAGATCCATCTTCAACCTCGTGGCTCTGATAAAAACATTGTAAAAATTTTGTGAGCTTACACTCAGTAAGTAAACCATGTTATACAGTCAAATCATAGCATAACAATCAATAAGCACATAATAATTTGCATGCTTAACATCTCATAAATACTCAAACATGCAATGTAAGTAAACCCACTGTTTATACTCTCAATGGTAACTGTAAATATGACCCCCGGCCCTGCAATATCTCAATAGTATACCAACCAGCATCCCCTTAAAGCATCCCCCTACTGAAAGGTCAAGATACCAGGGTCACGCCAATATTTTTTTACAAGCAGTCTGCAGTTGGTATCATTCTATTAGTTGTCTATATTGATGACATTGTTATTACTGGGAGTGACACTGGTGGTATTTCATCTCTTAAATCTTTTCTCTACAGTGAGTTTCATACAAAGGATTTAGGAACACTAAAGTATTTCTTGGGTATTGAGGTGCCAAAAAGTAAGAAAGGGATGGTCTTATCTCAAAGAAAGTATATGCTTGACTTGTCTAAAACAGAAAAATTTGGGGCTAAACCATACAACACTCCAATGGTTTCTAATTTGCGGCTTACAAAAGATGGTGAGTTTTTTAAAGATTATGAGAGATACAGAAGATTGGTTGGAAAGTTGAATTATCTTACTGTGACTCGTTCAGATATTATTTATTCAGTTAGTGTGGTAAGTCAATATATGTTTTCTCCAACTGTCGATCATTGGAGAGTTGTAGAATAAGTTTTATGCTACTTAAAAGGAGCTCCTGGGAGAGGAATCTTGTATGACAATCATGGTCATACTAGGATTGAATATTTTCAGATGCTGACTGGGTAGGATTCAAAGAAGATCGAAGATTTATTTCAGGTTATTGTGTATTTGTTAGAGAAAATTTGGTTTCATGGAAAAGCAAGAAGCAGAATGTGGTTTCATGTTCAAGTGCAGAATCAGAATATAGGGCCATGGCTAAGTCTGTATGTGAAATAATGTGGATATATCAGCTCCTCACTGAAGTGGGCCTTAAGATTTCAATACCAGCTAAGTTATGGTGTGACAACCAAGTTGCACTTCATATTGCATCAAATCTAGTCTTTCATGAACGGACTAAGTATATTGAGATTGATTGTCATTTTATTCGTTAGAAGATTCAGCAAGGTTTGATTTCTATAGGATATATGAAAACAGAAGATCAATTGGGAGATATCTTCACAAAGGCTCTAAATGGAGTTCAGATTGATTACCTTTGTAACAAGCTGGGCATGATAAACATTTATGCTCCAGCTTGAGGAGAGTGTTACAGATTATATTTATATAATAGGAAGTAATATATTTGATTCTGATTCTGACATATTGCATTTCTAGAATAGGAAGTAGATTGCATTTTTATATTAGGAAGTAAATATATTTGATTCTAATTTATATGGATTTGATGTAATTAGTTTTCCTTCCTAACATAGGATTTGTAGCTTGATGAATAAAAATACATAGAAATTACTTTCTTCTTCCTCTTTTTCAGAGTTCTAGTTATGTTTCAGAAACAAAGTTGCAAGATCTTAGAACGGATCCCTCTTTTCCCACTTAGATGGTAGCTGATTCAATAAATAGGGGCCTGTTGAACTAGAGTGAATCCATCCCTTATAAACGGGTTGGTTGGTAATTTGAAGCGACCTATTTGGTCAGATGGAGCTATGCTTATCAGAGCCCATGGACATTAAGTCATTGCAATTCTTCAAAAGTCATTGCAATTCTTCAAAAGTTTGCCATTCCCTTATCCTCCTTATGCTACTTACGTCATTTTCTGTGGCTTTAATTTTTTCCTTTTTCGTTTAAAGATAAATGTGAGGAGATTTAGGGATGAAAGAGAGAAAATGGAAACTAAAAGAAAACTCATTTAGACTATTTGAAAGCATATGGCAGTCTTGTTATAGGAACTTGTTGGGCATTAGGTAAGACAACAGTTTTGGTTATGGTAAGGTGAATGTATGGTAAAGTAATGCACTATGGGGTTGTCATTAAGATCCTGTATGGGAGAGTACTTGGTAGCATGAGAGCTGCCCATGCGAGATGCATAACTTGACAATTATGTCGGTCAACTTTAAGGGATGGCTCTAAGTTCTTATCTCTTCGCACTTGTTATGGATAAGCTGCTGCTAATATTGAAGTTGAGAACCCTTACATGTAGTCATGAAAGGTACAAGATGTTCACAATTCTCACTTTGTATTCTTTCTAGATCAAGAAATATATCAAACAGGGATTGGTTATCAGGTCGTTCTGTTATAGTGTGTGTGTCCCCCAAGGGGGGGGGGGGGGGGGGGGCATGTGAGCCTGCAATGAGTATTCATTATCTATCCTAAAGGCTTGATGCGAATATGTGGTTCCCATGGGGTGGATCTGAAGCACTTGTCTCTAATTTTTTGAAAAGGAGTGTGGATACGAGTAGGAACATGATGTAGATAGGTTTGCTACAATGAATAAATGTTATGTTTCCCTTGGTCTAAGATGACACCTGGAGTAAAAGAAATGTGTCAGTACTTTAATTTAGAGACCTTGCTTCTAAGTCTCTTAATGCATATCTGTAGTCCTGATTTGACAAGTTATCTTTTAGATTTGTTTCCACACATGATCATCTGCAAGACTTATTTCCTTCAAAATTGTAGCACCACTTTTCTGATGCCAGCAAACATTTTTCAAGTATTGCATGTTGTTTATTCTTTGTTATGTTGCTCAAGCATGACAATTTTCAAGATAGCCTTTTGGATCTTGACATTCCTCATCTCTTTGTGTATATTACTTATTCTCCAGTTGTTAAGTACCACCGAAGATCAACTCAATTCCTTTGTGTGCCAGTCCCTTTGCCATGCATAGATGTGTCCAGACAAGCTTCCGATTTGGTCTTTGTTAACTGATCTCAGTAATTCATATCAACATAATATCTGTTACGTCAATATTCTTTCCTAATAAAGCCTTGCATCCCAAATTCCTTTGGTGCTGAGTGAATTTTTTCATGTTGTGCTATTTTGTTATGTGTTGGCCTGTCATTTCATTTGGAAAAACTTTTATGACATATTCTAAGTAAATTATTTGCAGTGTGGTTGACCTATCAAAAGTAAAACAATCATGTTGGTTAACGTTTTCATGTTATTTCCTGTGTCAACCTGCTGTTTATTTTTCAGGTTCTGCATAACATAGCTGTTGCAGAGTTCTGTCATGATGGTTGTCCTGATCCAAAGAAGCTACTTGATGTGTTTGAGAAGGTTAAGGTAAGGTTGATGTACCAATCCATGATGCATGTTTTGCTTGTAGCTATTGTGACTGTTCTATAAGATAATTTTATATCCAGAATGGGAACAGCAGAAATCTTGTTAGACTAGATTATTTTGATTATCTGCTTATTGTTTTTAATATCACTGTAATGATTCCGTATAATTCTATACAAGGTGACCTTGTATCACTGAGGCCTCATGTTGCAATCTATTCTGGGATGGTTGTGTGCTTTGTTGCATATACAGTCTTTATTTAAAATTAATACTCTTATTTCATGCATCTATTGGGGTCTGATAGTTGTTCCATTATTTCAGTTATCTTATCTCCAGTGTTTAAGACTAGTTGAATAAGACCTGACCCTTCAGTTGTCTACCTCCATTGTTTAAGATAACCGCCTCAAAATCTCTTTCAGTTATTTATTAGTTGTTGATGCAACCCAGCCCATAAACCTTGAGTCATATGTAACCTCTTCAGTTGCAATCCTATGAATTATGATACTGAATAATGTGGCAGTCTAGTTTGATGGATTTATGTGCTGGTTGGCATGGCATGGAGTGATAGCCATGCATATGCCTAATCAATGGGTGAAATTGGCACAATATTGGTTTTGCACCACTGCTCGGTTAAATGCCATTGGCATCAACTAGGTACGGCTTTGCATGGTATGGTAAATAATGTAGTAGTGCAAAGGCAACATCCTATTGTCACATAATACTTAAATCCTCAATTTGAATACATGTAGATTATGCATCGTTCCCCTCCTTTTTGAAACAAGAATATCCATAGTCTTGGGTGGTCTGATATTTGCAGGAATATGTATGACTTAGCTAAGATAGAGGTAGAGGTAGACCTAAATTAAAATGGACAGAAATAATTAAGAGAAATATAACTATTTGTAATTTGAGTATCGATTGAGTCCTGAATAGAGCAGAATAGAGGAAGCAGATTATGTAGCCGACCCCATGTAGTTGGGAAAAGGTTAGATAAGTTGAGTTGAGTTGAGTATGCATGAATTAGCTAACTTATGTTTTTGAGGTCTAACATTTGCAAGCATGGTTTCAAGTTCTGGTGGAACGTCATATGGCACACTGGGATGAGTTGCTGTCCCAAGTATCTGGATGGGGCTATCTTGCTTTTGTTTCGACGTTCTAATTATTGCATCTTAAGATATGCCCGTTTCAAGAGTCAGAATTGATCAAAGAGTGAGAATTGATCAGGACTGTGCATTCCATTCCATAAAAAAAAACCGGAATGGCTTTGTTAGATTTAAAACCTTGTTTACAAGAATATGCATGAATCAACTTTCTTTCTTTTTAATTTGTTAAACACTTGTTCTTGCAAATATATTGTTGCTACGTATTTGGTTGTTGGAAAGAATCAGAAAAATCTGCGGCCCACATTGAACTAACCAAAAATCATAAGAAATTGTTACTAGTTAAAAATAACATTAGCTGTAAATTACTTCTTTGACATAGCTAACACATATGGTGTTAATATTCCAATGTTTCATCGATCATTAATGTTTTTAACCTCAAGCATTTTCTATCACCAAACAAGAGCTTTAACTTGAGAACAAATCTTGCACATTTTGTAACCGCCATATGTTTTTGTAACTTAGAGCTCCTTTCAACTATAAAAATTTACAGCCAAGCTTTTATGATGATAAAAGATGCCCATTTGACTAGAACTTGCTTTGCTATGACTTTGATATTATTTGAGCTAAAGAAGTTGTAGATAGGTAAAACGGCAAGAAACTTTAAGAACTCATACTTTAAAAAAGAAGAAGAAGAAGAAGAAGAAAAGTTTTGATAGGAAGTAACTTGGTGTATATATGAAAATGATATAACGTAGAGTTTTTGTATTTAGAAAATATTAAATAAACTTTTGATAATACATTCTTAATCACAAACTTTGAATCTCCATGATGCACTACATGGAAAACACCTGAAAATGCCCCACAACACAAAAGGGGGACTCTTACTGATACTATTTTAATCAGAAAAAGCACAAAGGGAACATCCTAAACAAATTATAACACTCTAACAGTCTATAGATCCCTTCTTTTCATAAATCTAAAATTATCTCTGAATTTATAACAAACTTAAAAATCTATGACCCATTGGGCTTCCACATTTCCACTTGTGAAAATTAATACCATCTCATTAATTAGCAGTTATCAATTATATATTATTTAATCTGTTTTGTTATAATGTGTGCTTTATCAGTGTCATAAGACATTCTAAAACTGAATTGTTTATGATATATGGTTATGATACACCAGAATGGTTGTGTATGCTCTGAGTTAGATATGTTATGGTGTATAGTTTCATAGCATGAAATCCTTTTGTTTATGCCTCTTTCTTTTTGAGTCAGGTTAACAATACCACTAGCAGTTTGTTGACTTATTACCTTTAAGTAGCCCCAATTGAAATTCTGGCTTTTATAAGCACCTGAAGGAATTTTCCTAAGATGGTTTTTTTCATCATTGTTCTGTTAGATTTGCTTTTGCATATTTGTATTTGCTTCCTTGATCTTTGGCTACAAGTTTATTGTCCAGTGTCATAATATGTGAATGTGGATCCGTATTTCATTGCCAACTTCTGCACTGGCACACCCAAGTGCCTCACCATTCACCAATGCACTCACAGCCATATTCTTAAATGGTCAATTCTCAGTGCTCACTTGCACTACCAGCTATCCTTTCTCCTAAGAATTGTCATCACATTATGTTACATGCTGAAGCACTTTACCTTCTGAATCTGAAGAGCAAGTTCAGCCTGTGGCTTGCTAACTCTGAGATGTGCTCAGCTTTAATATATTGAAAGTAGTAATTTCTTTAGATTGCTATGTATGCATTCATGCTTTCCCAAGTGCAGCAGAACTTATAAAAAGTTACATTTGTAGATAAATTCTTGTAATTTTGTCATTTTGCATTTTGTATATTAATAATTGTTTAGGAAGCTGCATATAATTTGTATTAATGAAAGTCACTTGAGTTTGTTGATGTTTTAGAGTTTTGGAATGGCTCTTACCTCAATTTATTTATTTTTGTTTCAATTTGTTGGTCTCTTTAAGTTTGAAGCCTTTGTAGATAATTTGTAGTAATTGCATAAACATTCTATTTTTGAAGTTGCTTTTGTTTGACCTTTGGTTTCATCTTTTTGTTGATTGTTATCGTCCTATTTTGTATTGGACTGAAAATGTGCACATTTTGGACCAATTTGTTGATGTTGATATAGAAGAGAAGCGAAGACCTAGCTTGTAAATCTGGGGAACAGATGGAAGCTGCCAGCAGCCTTGGAAGCAATTGTATATCAGGATCCAGGGGGAGTAGTGCTACCCTAGATCCGTTGCCTACTGCAAATGCTGGCAGCATTGCTTTTGCAGATGAGTTCGGCACTTCTATCATCATATTCAATACTGTATGCTATCTATATGCCATTTTCATTTCTTTCTTTCTTTGTTTCTTAAGCTTATGCTTGGAGGGAACTGATATTGTTATTGATATTAAGAGCTTTCTTACTTATTTTTGTGTGTAAACAGGCAGTTATCCTTTATCATCTGCATGATTATGCAAATGCATTATCAGTTCTAGAACCGTTATATCAAAATTTAGAACCCATAGATGAGGTATAGCAAATCAACATTTACTTATTAATTATGCAATTCTAAGCTATGTTGCTTTATTTTCTTATATGTCATTTGCATTTGTGCAGACAACAGCTCTTCATGTATGCCTTCTCTTACTGGATATTGTGTTATGTTCCCAAGATGCATCAAGAGCTGCGGTAAGTTTGCATGCTGAAAGTATTATGCTTCCTTGCTTGCTTTAGAGCTTGCGTACTGCCCCATAATGATATTATAGTAATGCTAGCATTGCATCCTAAATTAATGCTAAAGCTTTACTCATTGACATCATGATCATCAACCTTCTTTGTCTGTTGCATCCTATAAATTTTTCTTTTCCATTTGTTCTTATTTTAATCCATTTATCCGTGACAAATTCAACTTAAAGTTTCTTTGAGCTCTTTTTCCTGCATTTGAACTTGTATCTGTTAGTGTACCTGATGCAGAACAACATTTGAGTTGAAGCTTTGATACTGAAATTGATGTAGAATTGCATGAGAGACAAGGATCATGATGTTTGATGGGATTCAGAATAGCAAGTGTTTAACACAGAGTTGCTATAAAATCTGTGATCAGATCTGCATCTTGTTTAAAACTGGACTATAAAAAACCTTTTTCTTTTTAATTTTTATCTAGAAAACTAGGTGATGAATAATCAAAGCTTAGTGTGGGCAATGTGATTCTGGGAAAACGTCAAGTAAAGTTTTTGTTGTAGTCAAGATTCAGACCTGGCTAGGGATAAAATATGGAGTTTTGAAAGAAGAAAAAGCTTTTATAGAAGGTGGAATATGAATTTTATGATTTTCAAAATATTTTGAAAAGGTAGGGCAAGTTATATGAGGCGAAAGATTAAGAAAAAAAAAGGAGAAGTAGAACTGCAAATGGATTAGGCTGTGCAGGATCCAACCTGAATCCTGACTCGATAAGACCTGATCAGATCCAACCTGCATTAGATTTTATGTTGGGTTGGATCTAATCTAAACCCCACATTTATTCTTGGATCTTCTAATTTTGATTCAGTGTCAGTCTGTTCGAATCCCAATTAATAATACGGACCAAAATACATTAGGCAACTTAACAGACCTTAACTAGGTTGAGCTGAGTCAGATATGTGATAAGAGGTTGGATGGGTTGAGCAGGTTTTAAAAGGCATAAACAAGTTTTAAATGCATCAGATTGCAAACTTGCCAACTTGATCCAATTATTAAATGATAGGAATGGGTTAGATAGGTTAGGACTCTGAAACGGAACGTTACCTCTTTATAGATTGGTTAAGTTGGGTCAAATTGTTTATAATCTGAACCTGTTCATGCCAATTTCGAACGTAATTATCTTAGCTTAGTTGTAGGTTGGGTCATAAATTGCCACCCTTGGAATCAAGGATAAATATATGAGAAGTAGTTAGAAATTGTTCAAAGATACGTGATATAGGTCGCGAATAATCATGTTGAGTGAATTTTGCACATGAAAATCATCGAGACATGTCCATGCATCATGTAGAGTATTGATGATAAGGCAACTAATTTCATCTAACTAAGAAGGGCCTTCACATAATGATTCAACTATCTATGCAAGGAAAGATTTTTTTTAGCGCACTTAAGAGTTCATATAGAACCTAGGAATAGTTTTTTTTAACACCAATTTTATCATATATTTTGCTTATATTTTTGGAATTTTTTTAATATAGTTGATCTTGATATTTGTTGGGGATAGAATTAGTTAAAGAGTCTAGTAGCTAATTTGTATTGGACCAAGGCAGCCTTAAATTCATTATAACTTTTTTTTTTTTTTTGAGATTCTAATTCTTGCATTCTTAATTCTCTCCTTTCTTGTTGACTTCGTTTTGGGTTGTAAATAATTGAAGTCTTGTGAAAAACTAAGGGAATTTGGTCGATGGTAATACACTTTGGTAATCTTAGATTACTATGCAGATTTTCATGTTTCATTGTTTGGTAATGAAACGTAGTAATTTGAGTGGTAATATTCAATTACTAGTAATTTAAGATTACCACAAATTATGATAATCTAATTCCCATATGAAAGGTGGGTACTTGAGATTACTGAGGTATGGTAATCAGATTATGCTCTTGACTTTTATGTAAATATAATCTAATTATATATTTAATAGATACTTAGTAATATTTAAATATTTAATATGATATTATATTATTAAATTTAATATTAATATAATTTTATTATTTTAAACACTATCATATATTTATAGTAATATAAATATTAAATTTAAAATCATTAGTATTTATGACATTCTTGCATATTAAATTATTATATTTAAATATTATATATATTATTATATTATTATATATAAATATTACTTAATATTTAAATAATATAATATATATATATTATATTTATGCTATTTAAATATTACCATTTTTAAAACAATTTTACAAAGAATCCTTGCATTTTAATAGAATATTTTGTATTCTAGCCCAAAAAAGACAACCACTTAAAAGATAAAATGAGTTTATGATAAAATATAATGTATATTAAATCTTGCATTTTTTAGAATCTGAATTAACATTATCAAAGCAAACTAAACGTGGTAATCTTATATTCTTGGTAATTTGATTACTAAGTGTAAGATTATAAGAAATGTAAGATTTTTGGTAATATTATATTACCACCAACCAAACGCCATCTAAGAGTCTTCTGTCTGACCCTTAGTGAAGGACTGTTTCCAGTGTGCACTACCTAGTCTTCAACATGAGTGTTCTTAACATCGTCAATGTAGGCACTCATTTTTTTCCCAATTTATCAAGGAGTAAATAAGTTGATGCAGCCCTTTGTAGATTAGAGATGGATTTATGGTTTTCTGGTTATTATAGTTTCACATCTAAACCTAAACTAGTTTGACTTCATATCACGGCAATAGAGCTTCCAGTGATTGAGAAAACATAAGAAAAAGAGGAAACTTGGGAAAGTGAGGAGAACATTTTATGGATTTCAATAGAAAGAGGAGAGAAAAGAACCATGATGCTCTAGAGAAGACAACTTCAATCTATTCAATTAGCAGAAAGTATTGTTCATACACCATTTATGACTCAATAAAGAGAATTGCAACTTTTTTCCATATCCGAAACTGATCATCAATCAGTGATTATTGCTCATGGTATTGTAGAATGAACATTGCAGTATCAGTGGCTGATATGACACTATAAGCCCTTCAAAATTGCTAGGAAATATGTAGGAAAGATAACAGTGGCCAAGGAAATATGTAGGAAAGATGACAGTGGCTGAGCATGCTCCTTTGACAAGTTCTTTGATGTCTGCTGCTCTGTTTAATTTTTCAATATGCTAGAATTTTCTTCTGTTCTTTGCCTTGATATCTTGTTTCCTGATTTATAGGATGTCATTCAATATCTTGAAAAATCCTTTGGTGTTAGCTCTTTGTCAAGCCAAAGTGATACTGTAAGCCTGCAGCAGCAACCTTTGAACCAATTCAAAGTTGCTGGAATAAGTGGTATTTCTGCATCAGATGCTTCTAGTTCAGATTCCAGTGCTAGTGTAAATGCTACTGAGAATGCTCTGGTGGGAAATTTATCTGATGAGGCATTGGAGTATGAAACCTTGTATTCAACATTGGATGGAGGAAGTCAGAACTTAAGTAGGCCAACCCCAAATGATCACTCAAAAATCTCAGCTGATTTGGCTGCTACTGCTACCGATCTAAAACTAAAAATGCATCTTTACAAGGTCAGACTTCTGCTTCTTACTAGGAATTTGAAGACTGCAAAGCGTGAACTTAAGCTTGCTATGAACATGGTGCGTGGTAGAGATTCATCCATGGAACTCCTTCTGAAATCTCAGTTAGAGTATGCCCGTGGCAACCATCGAAAGGCTGTCAAACTCTTGGATACAGTTAGTAACCGAACAGAACCAGTAATGCTCAGTATATATAACAACAATATTGGGTGCATACTTCACCAGCAAAGGTCCCACCATGCATCAAGCTGGTTCTTTAACAAGGCACTGCGACACAGCTTATCACTTCGTTCAGAGAAGCCCCTGAAGCTTGCTGCTCTTTCACAGGACAGATCCTGTCTCATCGTGTACAACTGTGGGCTTCAGCATTTAGTATGTGGAAAGCCGTTGGCTGCGGCTCGCTGTTTTCATCAAGCCATTCCAGCCTTTAGCAACCGACCACTTTTCTGGCTTCGTTTTGCTGAATGCAGTCTACTAGCATTAGAGAAGGGGTTGCTAAGTGCTTCTTCAAGTGACGGAGAGATTAAAGTTCATGTTGCTGGCTCAGGCAAATGGCGGCAAGTAGTTGTCAACTATGTGAACTCAAGACATAGCTATTCAGATTCAACAGCGGTAGATGATGTGGCCATTAGTGATGATCAGATTTTTATCTCACTTCCATTTGCTCGGCGGTGCCTTCTCAATGCTCTGCTTTTATTGGATACTTTGGATTGGAAAATGACTAACTTGATGCCCCAGCCTTTGCATCTGAAGTGGCTGATCCTAACCATGGAGCATCTATAAACCTAAAGAATTCAAACCAGAAGAATATGCCGAACAGTGACTCAAAAGCATCAAATTCAACACCAGCATCTACAGCAATCAGTGGAAATTGTGATCCTAATGAAACAAAGGGTGCTATGGGCTCAAATACCTCCTTACAGAACTTAGCTGCTGGATATGAGGTCATGTGCACAAAAGAGAACAACAGAATAAGGCAAGCTGTTTTAGGAGACCTAGCATACGTGGGGTTGTGCTTAGAAGATCCCTTGAAAGCATTGGTTGCTGCGAAGTCCCTTCAGCAGCTGCCAGACTGTTCCAAAATGTATCTCTTTCTTAGTCATGTATATGCCGCTGAAGCACTCTGTCTCCTGAACCGGCCTAAAGAAGCTGCAGAGCATTTATCAGTCTATATATCAGATGGAAAAAATGTTGTGTTGCCTTACACTGATGAAGACAGAGAGAAGTGGAGCAATGAGAGAGCTGCTGATTGTGGGCAATCCAATGGTTCTGTAACTGCTGCCAAAGCAACTGCGGAAGGGACCAAAACAATTGCAGAAGAGTCTAGAGGTATGGGGTTCCCGAGGCCTGAGGAGGCTCGTGGGATCCTTTACGTAAACGTTGCTGCCATGTCTGCAATGCAAGGGGATCTTGAGCAGGCCAGCCACTTTGTCAAGCAGGGTCTCTCTGCCCTGCCCGACAATCCAAGAGTGTTACTTGCAGCAGTATATGTGGATCTTCTGCAAGGGAAAACACAAGAGTCTCTCGCTAAGTTGAGAAAGTGTAGGTGGGTCAGATTCCTTATTAATGCGACAGAGCGGTTGAGATGATTCATGCTATAATCGATGTGCGTTCTTGATCCATTACCTCAAAAAGAGTGTTTCAGCTAGAGGAGGATCCTGGAGTTATTTGTACCATACAAAGGACGGGCCTTACAATAAGCTATTTTTCCCTATGTTCAAGGCCTGGTGGCGTGGCATATTGTTTTATTCTGCTGACCACCTTTCTTGTTGAAGTTGTAGTCAGATTAAAGGAAAAAAAAAAAAAAAGGAGTCGAGCACGATTGATAAGAGAATTCATTCATTTAGAAAAGTAAATGCAAAGCTTTCCCAATCAAAGCATTCTCAGCTTTCTTGCCGTTTATTTGAGTTGTAATGTGGGCCCTGATCGTTAACCATCGGGCGTGCTGTCATTTTGTTCCTGTATCCTTACGTGCACGATTACTTTCATACATAATCATCAGAACTGTGGACTGAGTTTCTCGGCCTAATTTGTTGATTTGGCTTTGATATTAGAGGGGCTGTTAAGGATGATTTTTGTCTTCATGGCGCCTGAGGTGGCGAAACAGGCCACTGTGACATCCAAGTAATCTGTTCTAACGTCCGAAAGCAGAGACGTTAATTTGGGTGGATTGGATTCTGATCGTGCAAAGTGTAAGCCAGGAAAAACCATTTGCTTTCGATGATAATTATGATGATATCTAGGTGTAAATACCAATATTATGTGTGTTCGTCTTCCTCGTTTCTTCAAGCTCATATTACTTCGCCATGTGCACTAGCAATTGTCCCCAAAATAAAGGAAACAATACAGATTAATTCCACTCATCTCTATCTCGGAGCGTTGCCCATGCTACATCTCACCAATTGCACGGTCCTTTTCCGTTGTTTCAACTCACTAATTCCATGGTCCTTTCACTCGTATGCCGAGAAGTGCATTGAAAGCACAGATGTAAATATAAAAAATTGCTATGTGGAAATTTTTAACGGGAAGGTACGTGACTACCACTTCATGCAGATTCTACGTCGCCACTCTACCTCCCCTTGATCATGATATCCATCGGTGGGAATGATGGGATAACAATGTAGCCATAATTGGATGTCCGGCTGTGGATCCATGAGGGCCTGTTTGCTAAAAGTGTGCTCGTGTGGTCATCAGTAGAGGTGAGATTGGTTTCTTTGCATATCCCTTGAATCAAAGGCTTCATTTTTTCTCTTTTTTCAAACCTATGCAAGCAACATATACGGTTAACACCGAGTCACCTTCCTTGAACGTCAGGAAAATGGAGGTCCTTCTTACCGGACTCCTGCAAGAAAAGTCTCCAAAGACCGGATGTTCCGGTGGGGACCCTCCGACGCTCAAGTCAGTCATTCGGGAACAGACAAGAGTTAGCTAGCAGAAGAAAGCTAGAGAGTTAGGGTTCAGGATCCTCCCTTTGTCGCAAGTGTGGGCCTTTTTATATGTTCCAAGATCTCCTCTCTCATGTTTTCAGAAAGTTCATGATTTCGAGATACTGCTATCCAATAACGGATAAAAAGGCAAGGCGGATAGTAACAGATCGTGGGCGTGTCAGAAGTGTCCTGTCTCATTTGCCACCTGCCAGTATGGCATTACGGGTGTCGGGTGGCTATGGTTGCACCAGGCGCGCGCCGTTATGAGGTATTGCCATATGTAGCCGCAGGCGAGCAGTGGATCATACTCCATAACGGATATGGCCATACGTAGTTGCAGGCGAGTGATGGACCACATGCCGTAACGGGGTATGGCCACGCATTGTTACGGATGCGTGGTGGGCCATATGCCTTAATGGGGTATGGCGATGCACTGTAGCAGGCGAGTAGTGGACCACATGGGCGTGCCAGGTGGCTCATAGCTATAAGCTACTGGTCCAAGGGCCAGACCATGGCGGAAGCTCAAGGCCGAGGCTGAAAAGCTCGATGCCTCGGAAGCCGAAGCAGGCTTCGGAGGTTGAATGATGCCCCGGAGGCCGAAGTGGGACCCGTCAGTCTCCTTTACCGTTAACCCTGACGGTGCTAGATTAGCCATATCAGATGTCCCTCGCCCCTAAGACAAAGCGAACCCACTTTCGCAAGGTGAAGGGGGCGTTATCTCCCCAATGGCTGATCCCCGTCCATCGCCAACTGCTCCCGGACACGTACCTTCAGATGCTGTAATAACTTAGTGCGGGTGACCTGGGGGATGTGAAGCGGCAGTCGCGGCTGTCCGTCCGATTCGCAGGGATCATTCCCAAGGCCAGGCTGTCCTCTCGAAACTTATGGAAAGCGGCCGCCATCATTGCCATCATGATGTTGATGTCAGCAGTGTCTCATCATTGGCCGGAGGTGCATTGTCCCATGTGCCGGGCGCCTACCGAGGTAGCTCAACCTATAGCGAGAGCCCGCATGGCTAGCTGAACGAGGCGGGACGATTTAAAATATGATAAAACCTGGGCAAGGGCAGAATCTCATCATTTTGCTTCATCTGTCATCGTTCTCCCCTAGCTTTCGTCTTTCCTGCAACCTGAGACCAGTCTCCACCATTTTTCTGCTACAGGTCAGCCTTCTGTCCCCTTTTAGCCCTTTTCCCTTCCTTCTTAACCTCCTCCATGGCCTCCTCTGCTTCCTGGACCTCTTCTGCCCCTTCTGACGACCACATTTCTCCATCGAGGCTTCGTGCCTCTCCGTCTCCCTCTACTTCATGGTCCTCCGATCCGGAGGACCGCCTTCCTCTCGCCCAGTGGTCAGCCATCAGCCATGCTCCCACGAGGAGACGCCCGGCAGCGGCCGGCTGAGCCCCAGCGGGGAGGTGCCAGGCGGCTGTCGACACCTCTTCGAGGGCAAGGGCGGAATCCCCGACGGGGACCGCCTCCACCATGACGGGCAAGACTTAGCAAATATTAGGGTCCGTTACCAAGTACCCCGAGATGTCGGGTTCTTCCTTCCGACCCCCGATGACAGGGTGGTCTCCTCCCGGCCCGATAGAGTGGCCGTTTATGAGATATCCCTTAGGTTAGGTTTCGTCTACCCTTTCACCCCTTTTTTATCAACCTTTTAGACTATTACTCCTTGACTCCTTCTCAGCTGGTCCCGAACTTCTTTGGACGTTTGCGCCTTTCTCATCCTTTGTCACCACCTCCAAATCACCCCCTGACTCTCCCTTTTTCACTATTTTTACACCCTTAGGCAGAAGAGGGGTTGGTGGCTGTTCCAGCCCCGACTCGGTCACGTCCTCAAGTTACTTCTCCCCTCCTCGGTCAAGGGATGGAAATCACGTTTCTTTTTTGTTGACCTTGATCGAATCAAGCCTCAGTGGGGGGATCCCGACCTCCAACCCAACATGAACTCCACAATCCTCCCAGGAGATAAAGAAGCGCTAGGGCAACTATTGACCGCTGACATCCCTAGATACAACCTACTACTGTCGGAGGAGAATCTTCGGCTGGCAAGCCTCACCACATAGAGCGATGAGTAATAGACGCCCCAGCACTTAGCCAAATTGCCCTCGCCTTCTTCTTCTTCTCCTCCTTTTTTTTTTGCTAACCCCGACCGACATTGCGCAGCGATGAAGCCTCCGACCGACATTTTTAGGAAGGCCGCAGCCAAGAGGATGAGAGCCCGGGACGGCCCGAGAGAGGGGCAGCAAGCGCCGGCCCCGAAGCGTCTTACTATGCGGGTATCCCAACCGCCGTGCAGCGAGAGTCTCCACCAGCTCTGGAGGTGGACCTGACGGCCGACACCCTACCAGAAGGGGCGGGGGCCGAAGGGGCGACGACGGAGGAGCCAGCGACGGTGGAGCCGGCAGCAATGGAGCCCCAGGCTCCCCACGAACCAACCTCGGCCGAAGCAGACAAGAGTTGAGGGAAGGGCCATCAGGGGTGGCGAGTCCGCCCCCCGAGTAGATACCGGCGAGCAACCCTCCGCACGCCGAGCCGGAGCACGTCGAGACCGCCGAGGGAACAGGGCCGGGCCGATCCCTCGCGGTTTTTCTTTGATAAATGATGGGCACCGGGATGAACAGCTTATATCCCACGTCGTTCAGTCTGACATTCAGGAGGAGCTCCGAACTCTTGGGGCGAACAGGTTCTTCCAGGATGTCTTCTCAGCCCTCGTCCGAGTAAGTAGCTTCTCCCTTGCCCTTGATTTAGAGCGCTTAAACAATTTGCATAGTTGACACCTTGAGCGCAGGTGACAAACTCCTTTGTGCTCGCTCGGGAGGCCATCGGCGAGGGGGAAGTTGTCATCCGTCAAGTCCAGCAGGATGCCAAGGATGCCCAGGCATGGGCCGAGGCTGCTGAGAAGGCCTTGGAGTTGGTGAGGGCTGACTACGCCGAAGAAATAAAGAAGGTCGAGAGCTGGGGCAGGCCGCTGCCGACCAACTGCGGGCGGCACTTAATCATCTTATAGAGGCCGAGGGCACCATTGAGGCCCAAAATCTTCATATAGCCGACTTGACTCGGTCGTTCAGGCGACCGAGGATCGGGCGAAGCGGGCCGAGGCTGCGGAGAACGCGAAGGAGGACGAGAGCGGCGGTAGCCTCTCTGGCTGCTGAGAGGGAGGCCCGAGCCGCTGAGGTGGAGGCAGCTGCCGAGGCCAGGGCTGCCGCGGTCATGGAGGAGTTCAAGGCATCAGAGGATTTCACCCATGAGCTAGTTGAAGCCAACGTGGACTCTTACGTTCAGGAGTTCAGTGATGCTAGGGAAAAGATAGCCCGAGTTTTGAACCTCCCCCAGGCCATGGATGTCAAGCCAGATCAGGAATCTGAGGGGGCACTTTCTGATGATGAGCCTGTGGCCAGCCCTTGAGCTTATTGCAGTTCTTTATTTTTGTTTTTGTACCAAGTCCGACTTGGTCGGCATTTTGTAAACACGGATATCAATGAAGTATAATTTTTCATCAATGAAAATTCTAATTGCGATCTCTTCTTCGAGTCCTTGGGTTGCTGACGTGGGACCCTTAAGGGCTTCGTCGGCACCGAGGGGCAACTTTTATTTTCGTGTAACTTCAACTTAGCCATATAGGGCTGGACCCTTTTGGGAGAGCCAAGGGAGACGGGTCGTGTCCGCCCCCCGGGGACTCGGGCTTCCAAGCACTGATGAAACATCGATCTTGGGCTGCCGAGGATGACTCGGGCTTCTGAGCACCGATGGAACATCGGTCTTGGACTGCCGAGAATGACTCGGGCTTCTTGAATCCAATGGTACATCGGGTCTTCGGTGCCAATGGTACATTGGGCTTTCCATGCCGAGCTGGCCTTGGGCTTTTTTGAATCCGATGGTACATCGGGCCTTCGATGCCAATGATACATTGGGCTTTTTATTGAGAGACGATGGTACATCGGTTTGCCAGTGGTACACTGGGCTTTCTATGCCGAGTTGGCCTGGGACTTTTTGAATTCGATGGTACATTGGGTCTTCGATGCCAATGGTACATTGGGCTTTTTGTTGAGAGCCGATGGTACATCGATCTGCCAGTGGTATACTGAGATTTCTATGCTGAGTTGGCATCGGGCTTTTTGAATTCGATGGTACATCGGGTCATCGATGCCAATAGTACATTGGGCTTTTTGTTAAGAGCCGATGGTACATCGGTCTGCCAGTGGTATACTGAGATTTCCATGCCGAGCTGGCCTCGAGCTTTTTTGAATCCGATGGTACATCGGGTCTTCGATGCCAATGGTACATTGGGCTTTTTGTTGAGAGCCGATGGTACATCGGTCTGCCAGTGGTACACTAGGCTTTCCATGCCGAGCTGGCCTCGAGCTTTTTTGAATCCGATGGTACATCGGGTCTTCGATGCCAATGGTACATTGGGATTTTTATTGAGAGCCGATGGTACATCGATCTGCCAGTGGTGCACTGAGCTTTCCATGCCGAGCTGGCCTCGGGCTTTTTTGAATTCGATGGTATATCGGGTCTTCGGTGCCAATGGTACATTGGGCTTTCCATGCCGAGCTAGCCTCGGGCTTTTTTTGAATCCGATGGTACATCAGGTCATCGATGCCAATGGTACATTGGACTTTTTGTTGAGAGCCGATGGTACATCGGTCTGCCAGTGGTACACTAGGCTTTCTATGAGTTGGCCTCAGGCTTTTTGAATCCGATGGTACATCGGGTCTTCGATGCCAATTGTATATTAGGCTTTTTGTTGAGAGCCGATGGTACATCGGTCTGCCAGTGGTACACTGAGCTTTCTATGCCGAGCTAGCCTCGGACTTTTTGGAATCGATGGTACATCGGATCTTCGATGCCAATGGTACATTGGGCTTTTTGTTAAGAGCCGATGGTACATTGGTCTACCAGTGGTACACTGGGCTTTCTATGCCGAGTTGGCCTCGGGCTTTTTGAATCCGATGGTGCATCGTGTCTTCGATGCCAATGGTACATTGGGCTTTTTGTTGAAAGCCGATGGTACATCGGTCTGCCAGTGGTACACTGGGCTTTCCATGCCAAGCTAGCCTCGGGCTTTTTTGAATTTGATGATACATCGGGTCTTCGATGCCAATGGTACATTGGGCTTTTTGTTGAGAGCTGATGGTACATCGGTCTGCCAGTCGTGCACTGGGCTTTCCATGCCAAGCTGGCCTCGGGCTTTTTTGAATCCGATGGTACATCGGGTCTTCGATGCCAATGGTACATTGGGCTTTTTGTTGAGAGCCGATGGTACATCGGTCTGCCAGTGGTACACTGGGCTTTTATGCCGAGTTGGCCTCGGCTTTTTGAATCCGATGGTACATCGGGTCTTTGATGCCAATGGTACATTGGGCTTTTTGTTGAGAAGCTGAGATGCTTGAACTCGTATTTATTAATAGCGGGTCAAGAGCCCGAAAGAGAGCAAACATGAAATTTAACGTAAGGAGAGGGTATACTATTTATAATATCGACGGACGTTGTTGGCGTTCCATATCCGCAGGAGTGGCTTTCCGTCCAGCTCTTCAATTTTGTACGCTCCATGGCGGAGTGCCTCGGTGACTCGGTAGGGCCCCTCCCAGTTTGATGCTAATTTGTCTCCCTCCATCGGCTTTGAGACTTCGGCCCGCCAGAGGACTAGATCTCCCGGCAAGAAGGTTCTAAGGCGAACGCGAGCGTTGTAATACTTGGCCATCCGCTGTTGGTAGGCTACCATCTGGAGTCGCGCCTGGTCCCGCACCTCCTCCACCAGGTCGAGGTTGGCCCGCAACTGGCTCGGGTTGTCTTCCTCGCTGTAGGCTTCCTCTTTGGGGCTCGGGGCGCCGATCTCCACGGGAATGACGGCCTCGGATCGAAGACGAGGCTGAAGGGGGTCTCTCCGGTGGGGACTCGTGGCATTGTGTGGTAGGCCCATAGCACGTTGGGAAGCTCCTCCACCCAGCGCCCTTTATAGTCATCAAGCCAGGCTCTTAGTCCTTGGAGGATAATGCGGTTGGTCACCTCGGCCGCACCATTGGTCTGAGGGTGGCCTACCGAGGCGAATCACTGAATGATGCCTAGCTCAGCGCAAATCCTCGGAAGGATACGTTGTCGAACTGCTGGCCATTGTCGGTGACCAGGGTATGTGGGAGCCCGAACCGGCATATTATAGACTTTCAAAAGAAGGACCTCACCTTACTCTCAGTGATCTTGGTAAGCGCCTCAGCCTCGATCCATTTGGTGAAGTGATCGACAGCCACCAGTAGAAACTTATGCTGGCCGAAGGCAGGAGGGAACGGCCCTAAGATGTCCATCCCCCACTAGGCGAAGGGCAAGGTGCTGCCAGAGGGGTCAGCTGAGATGTCGACTGCCGCTGGATGTTGGTATGGCGCTGGCAGCTATCACACTTCTTGACAAGCTCGTCGCGTCCTCCCTCATAGTAGCCAATAATACCCCTGCCGCAGGGCCTTGTACGCCAGGGCTCTACCCCCCAAATGACTCCGTATATGCCTTATGGATTTATCGCAAGATGTAGTCAGCTTCAATAGGCCCGATGCACTTGAGGATGGGTATGAGAACGATCTTCGATAGAGCTTTCCGTCCATCATCAGGAACCTCGGGGCTCGTCGCTGAGCAGTCTAGCCTCAGCTGGGTTTTCAGGGAGGGTGCCATCGGTCAAATATCGGATGTAGGCATCCATCCAGGAGGGCTCCTGCTCGATCGGCAGTGCTTCCTCCACTGCTGCTTCAATGCTCGGGACTTGCAGATGCTCCACGTACGTCCTTCCCAAGGTCCTGTCGGCCGAAGTGGCCAAGCGGGATAATGCATCAGCCCTAGCATTCTCCGCCCGGGGGATGTAGCTGATGCGAAAATATGAAAACCGAGAGGCTTGGGACTGCACCTTACTCAGGTAACGAGACATGACTGGTGGCCTTATACTCCCCGGTGACCTGCCCAGAGACCAGCTAGGAGTCCGTGAAGGCCCTCAAACGCTCTGCATCGAGCTCCTTGGCTAGCTTCATCCCTGCCAGCAAGGCTTCATACTCCGCTTAGTTGTTGGTGACTGGGAACAGAAACCGGAGGGCATACTCCACCACCTCCCCCTCAGGGCTTGCAAGAATAAGTCCAGCTCCACTCCCTTGAGAATTTACTGCTCCATCCACATGAAGGATCCAGTCTTCCTTCTCCACCTCGGCCGTAGGGGACTCCATGTGCGCCTCCGAGTGCAACTCCTCCGAAATGCCTGACATGTCAGATGCCGACCAGCGAAGATATCAGCATTGGCTTGCAGGAAAGCAAGGAGCTATCACAGGCCCCCTCCGGAAGCAGGGCCCCGATCTGGATGGTCTGCGTTGGGTCCTCCCCCAAGGGGAAGGACAGCAGATGCTCGGCCGGTTCTCCCCTCCTCTCCAATTCTTGGGGGTCCAACGCTTCTGGTGCAGGTGTGGGCGTCGTCCCCTGAGGGCTAGGGGCCATGTGGCAGCATAGTAGCGGTGGGTTCTGCTCCTTCCGCATCTCCCCGACCCCTTTGCTGGTTGGGAATCTCACCAGGAGCCTTTTGGTGGATAATGACATCCAGAGGTTAAGTCCGGGCCTTCCGAGTATGGCATTGTAGGTGAGAGGCACCCGAACCATCAGGAAGCTCATGAAAATTGTACTTTGGTGCGGGGCCGTGCCAGCCGTGACAGGAAGAGTGATCTTCCCCTCGACCTTCATGGAATCTCCGATGAACCCCATTAGGGGCGTGGTGACAGGCCGAAGCAGGTCGGATGACAGGTTCATGCGAACAAAAGCATCATAATTCAAAACATCCACCGAGCTTCCACTATCAACCAGAATTCTTTTTACAGGATGCTTAGCTATCATCATAACACAACGACGCTATCATCATTTTTATTGACCACCCCCTCTAGGTCCTTTTAGAAAAAGAGATTACAGAATCTAACTCTCCTCCCCCTTGGCCTCTTAGGTGGGCCACCTGCCCCCCAAAAATCATCGTCACTGTCTTCTCGGTTGGAGCATTATCGATCATCGGTGGTGGAGGCACTGATGGGCCAGGAGCTCCCGGGTTGTTTCTCTAGACGAACTTCCCCAGGTGGCCACGCTGGATAAGGTCCTCTATCGCCTTCTTCACAGGCGACAGTCGTCGGTGTCGTGGCCATGGTTCCGGTGGTAGCGGCAGAAGAGGTTCTTGTTACGGGGATCTTCGGATTCATTGGAGGAGGGCGCTGAAGATAGGGCTCACTTTCAATCTCGAGCAGATGTGCGATATCGGGGCAAGCAAAGGAGTGTAGGGCCCGTCCCTCGGTGTAGGAGCTCAAGGACGGTTATCTGGTTGACGGGGGGGCTCGGGCCTTCTAGGTTGAACTTCAGCAGGCTCTCGATGGGCCGGCTTCTTAGTGGTGCTTCCACTAGCCTCGCGTCGGGAGGAGTCGGCCTTGTCAACACGGATGTACTTCTGGGCCCGGCTCAGGAGCTCGGCATAGGAGCCGAATGGCTTCTTGTCGAGGGAGTACGCGAAGCAGGAGGGGAAGCTCGCTTTAATGCCAGGGTGGCCACGGAGTCCTCGAGGTTGTAGACCTTCAGGGCTGCCTCCTTGAACCGAGCGACGTAGTCCCGCAGGACTCGCCACTCTTTTGCTGGACTGAGAAGAGACTGTCTGCCACCCTTGGAATCTTCCGACAGGCGTCAAAATGGCGAGGAAGGCCCTCTCCAGTTGCGGAAGGAGTCGATACTCTGCGGCGGCAATCGGGAGTACCAAGCTCGAGCAGCTTTCTTCAAAGTGGCAGGGAAAGCGATGCATAGAAGCAAATCGGTTGCCCCCTGGACCTGCATGAGGACCTTGTAACTTTCTAAATGGTCCAGGGTCCGTGGTCCTGTCATACGGGTCCAGCTAAGGAAGGCAAAACTGGGTCAAGATCGGCTCCTTCATGATCCGACGGGACAGCGGGGCCGGCTATCATAGTCCACCTCTGGTGGGTTGGTGATCCGCGGCTGAGCTTCTCCAACCGTCGGTTGTACTCATCGAGCCGGCGCTCAGCTCGGCGGGCTATTCTGCCGTCAAAGGACCCCTCCCTCGAGGATTCCGAGGAGGGGGAAGAGTGGCGCGATGCTGACAAAGGTGCTCTTTCTCCTTCCCATGCCACCGCTTGGAAGATGCACTAGCATGGCGAGAGGGTAACCGAGGCCTCTTGGAGGTTTCCCGATGGTGAGGCTTGGGCAAAGCGCGGCGGTGGCGAGCTTCTCGGATGGAAGATCTCCTCCGACAAGAGTGTTGGTTGGGTTGGATCATCCCTGGCACTGACAGGAGAGGCTCCGGTGCTGAGCAGTCGCCGCTTGATGCTGTAGGCCTTGGA
Source organism: Calamus simplicifolius (assembly GCA_900491605.1). NCBI lineage: Eukaryota > Viridiplantae > Streptophyta > Magnoliopsida > Arecales > Arecaceae > Calamus > Calamus simplicifolius. Next base: position 594,465 of record UESW01004838.1, read on the forward strand.
CCACGGTCGCCAAAGATTGGACTTATGCAGCAAGGGCAGCAAGCCGGTCTTCTTGAAGCTGCTGTGGTGGTGCAGGGACGTCGGCTAGGGGAGCTGAGGGGCCAGCGGATCAGCCCTTAACACTGCCCCCAAGCATGACTGGCAGAGACCTCTCACGCATGGGTCGTCACCATTGCAGAAGAAAGCCCAGGGAAAGAGAAGCGGTCGATGACAGGTTCGAAGCTTTTTCCTTCTTCCCCCCTTCATGGCGCGCCAATCTGTTGACGCCGAGTCACCTTCCTTGAACGCTAGAAACGAAGGTCCTTCTCGGACTCCTGCAAGAAAAGTCTCTGGAGACCTGATGTTTCGATGGAGACCCTCCGACGCTCAAGTCAGTCACTCGGTAACAGATAAGAGTTAGCTAGCAGAAGAAAGCTAGAGAGTTAGGGTTTAGGATCCTCCCTTTGTCGCAAGTGTGGGCCTTTTTATATCTATTCCAAGATCTCTCTCTCTCATGTTTCCAGAAGGTTCATGATTTCGAGATACTGCTATCAATAATGGACAAAAAGCAAGGCGGATAGTGACGGATCGTGGGCATGTCAGAGGTGTCCTGTCTCATTTACCACCTGCCAGTACGACATTACGGGTGTTGGGTGGCTATGGTTGCACCAGGCGCGCGCCGTTATGAGGTATGGCCATATGCAGCCGCAGGTGAGCGGTGGATCGTACTCGTAACAAGATATGGCCATACGTAGTTGCAGGCGAGTGGTGAACCACATGCCGTAATAGGGTATGGCCACGCACTGTTATAGGTGCGTGGTGGGACATACGCCTTAATGGGGCATGGCGATGCACTGTAGCAGAGAGTAGTGGACCACATGGGCGTGCCAGGTGGCTCGTAGCTATAAGCTATGGTCCCAAGGGCCAAACCATGGCGGAAGCTCAAGGCTGAGGCTGAAAAGCTCGAGGTTGAAGGAGGCCGAAGCGGGCTTCGAAGGTTGAATGATGCTTCGGAGGCCGAAGCGGGCTTCGGAGGTTTTAGCCTCCGGAGGTTGAATGATGCCCAGAGGCCGAAGCGGACACTGTCGTCTTCTTTATTGTTAATCCTGATGATGCTGGATCACCATATCATATACCAAGCATGGCCAAAAATAATAAAGGAAAGATCTCGAGAGATAGGAGAACGGAAATGGATACAATGTGAAACCCTATAACCATATGATCTGTGCAATGATACTTAATGCTTCATTTAAACCACATTTAGTTATCAAGAACACAGTTTAAATGAAATCCTCTTCTACTATGTATTGGTTTATGAAACGAATTAGCAATGCATGCCCTCTAAGGGAATGATAATCCCATTTTAATATCTGAGTTAACTTGTTATATTCTAAAATATATAATTATTTTTTAATTTTTTAAATATAATATTAGATGAAGAATTGCACCAAATTTAAAATAATAATAGTGCCATGGTTTTGGAGGTCTCTTTCTCATAGCAAATAAGCTCTTGAAATGACCATTTTTAGCTGCTTATCTTGCCATCATGATGGTTATGTAATAAGAATCATGGCCATCACAGGAAAAGATTATGGATATGACTGTTATTTTATATATTTTTACTTTTCATTGAGAAGTAATTTGAGCATAGTGAAGGAAGTATATTCATATAGCCAATCCTACGTCTATATTTGCCTTCTTTCTCTCTCTTCGCCTATTAGGTTGATATGCTCGTTGAAATTGTTTTCTCCAGGAGTACTGCTTTATTTCTTTTCAATATCATGTAGTTTTTTTTGGGTGGAAATCATTGCGTATTAGACCTTTAATTTATTTAAGGTATTTGTACATGGAGCTAACAAAAATCATACCACCTTGCATGATAAATCTTGAGCTACGATAATCCTACTACACAACACAGAATTGATGCTCTGGCTGAGGGATAAACCTCTTGGATCATTCGCAGAAGTATTATTTAGGAAGGATATTCCACCATGATAGTCTCTTGGATCAATGGCAATTCCAAAAACTTCCATCCATGGCTATATGGGGGTACTCCGGCTATTAATTATTTGCAAATTTCATTACCTGCCTCTTGATCTCGGCGCCTTAATTGTGTCAGTTGGTGACTCGGTCATCGCCGGCGATGGCCAGCCTCGTAGGCCCAACAATTGGAGCAAACGCCAGGCTCTTCCAGGCTAACAGTGCTGACGTGCAACACATGATGGCCGCCGAGGGACCTCACCGGTGGCGTTAGCAGCAGCGTCGTCCATGGAGAGTGACAAAAACCTTAGTCGAGGAGCAAAAGAGGTAAAGAACTTTGTGAGAGAATTGACCCAACCAAGTGTAGAATGGTTGAACAGAGGTTAAATAAGAAGTTTAAAATGCAATATAGTATGTAATTTTTGGCACAGTTTGCAAATATAAAAAAATGTGCGGTTTGACATCGGATAATTAATTAGTTCAAGTCATAAATATCATCCACCCTAGCAACTAGAAGTGGAAGTATAATTTATTTATTCAAAAACATAGTTCCTACGTACATACTACGTTCCTTGCAATATAAAATAATTAATGAGAATCTCCCGTCTACTCTAAACTCTTCACACTTTGGACTAAATGGCTCCTAAATATTGATACTTAAGAAATTATTTGAAATAAGTTATGTTTTATCTTCTTTTGACAACAAATAAAATTTTTTAGGCTTTGATTCTCGGTAGGTAAGTTACATGAAATAGAAGGAAAGGCATGTACATTGAAAAGATGAGTCTCTCGAATATCTGATATCCATCTTTTTTTTTCCTCCCTAAAATTCTCTATCGTCTTTCATGATTTTTACTTTCATTTTATATCTGCGACAAATCCTAATTCAAATAGCATCACCATGGTCTCCATCTAATTTTCAACTAAATTTTTTATTTTTATTATATCATTGATTTTTTTCTTTTTAATCCTTTGACAACACATTTTTCTTTCTTGTGGCTTTTAGCTATGTATGATGAGAAATAAAGCCACAAAGATGATCTCAACCTCCACGTGCGCATAGTCTCAAGCATCACCTTCTCCCCATAACCCAGCCTCTACCCTCTTCATTAATTTTTTTAATATTGTTAATTTGTTATCTTCTCTATACCTCTCATTTGATCTTTCATCATAGTCTTAAGCATATTTAATAAAGAATATAAAATTAAAAAAATTATCTCCACACACACCCTTCCCTCTCCCCTTTCGATGCACAAAAGATGCTCATAAAATTCGACCTCATCCTTCAACCGTGCATAAGGAAATGTGTTTGGTCCTAAAATTTGTTCTCCTATGCAATTTTTACATGATTAAAATGTTATCAAAATATTTTATAAAAAATAATATAATTATTTAATTAGTAATTATCAAAAAAATTATTTTTTAAACAAATTAAAATTTATATAATCCTTGTATATATCAAAAATATGATTATAAATATAACTTTTTATAAAAAAATTGAACATCAATCGCAAAGAATGCTGTAAGATCAGTATAAAAGTATGTATAGGCATAACAATATAAAAAATATTATAAAAAAGATGAGTAAATCTTAGTGATTGATTTAGAAAAATCATGATGTTAAAGAAATGGATAATAAATACCGGAACAGTTTCAATGCATAAAAAACATGAACAATTTATTTTTTATTTAAATATTATTTTTAGATAAATTTAATATTTTAGGGAAAAAAAATCCTAAAATTACACAAGCTAAGGTGGTAAGGTTAGAATATTGTAAGGGATCACATTTTGTAGCGTCCAAAATTTGCAGGGGGGCGATGAGGGAACTTCCGGCAGCAGCCGGAATCCGATGATAAAACTCCAGCCGACAGCATGCGTTTCTGGTCAGAAGGGAAAGCCTTTGCAGTCCGACAGGCAAATCCATCGTCAGAGAAAAAACAAAGAAAGAAAACGAGGGTCAGGACCCTTGGATTCGCACAATGACGAGCGCCACTGCACGCCGGTGAGATGAAATTAAGGGAACGAAGGCCATTCACGGACTGGCCGTAAAGCCCTCTGATTCCTCAAAAGCCTTGCAGACATCTCGCATCCCCTCTCGTGTTGATGATGCCTAGTCTCCAACATTCGGTGCAACCCAGCAAATCTTTATTTCTTGGCTTTTTCTTCTCTCAATGACATGCCAGCTGCGAAGGCTTTTAGCAGGGAGTGATCCTTTTCCGACACCGTCAGTGGGTCACGTACGTGCATGGAAGCAGCCAGGGCTAGCTGTGTACGTACCTAGCGGAGTTCGGTTCGTACCTTTTGTTTGCTACGAATGCTTGCGACGTGAGAATGTGAAAGATTATTGCTTATAAATAATTAGATTGATTGGATTCTCACTCCTGTTTAACGTAACAATGAGATATAAATTTACTTTACAAGTTACTTCTAATCATTGTTTAAAAATTGAATTAGACGACGAATTGGTTTAACATTTAAACCATGGATCAATCAGTTCCAATAAATCGATTTGATCGAATCAGATAATATCATAATAATTTTTAATTTAATAATATAAATTAATAAATATAAAATATTATTTTAAATAAAAAATTAAAAATCAATTCTAATTTCATTTATCAAACTATAAAAATATACTAGTTATAGGATTCAAACCCATGACCACTTAAATACAAGTCTTCTCCTTTAACTACTCATATATTTTTTATATTATCATTTGTCAAAACTAAAAGTTTAAAAATCGGGGTTGAACTGGCTCTTTAAAATCCGACCGATTCAATGGATTTTTTTGGTTTATCAGGTCATATAAAAGTCAACTTTAACAATAAAATCGGACTGAACTAATGATCGGTTCTCTGTTGAACCGGTTCGATCGGTCGATCCGATCCAGTTTTTAAAATACTGCTCCTAATTATAATTATTGGAATCTCCCTCCTCGATCCGCGAGCATTCGATCACCTTTTTTGACGAGCCAAGAATTTTTCGGTTAGCTTCTCTCGATCGGGAGCCTGCAAAAAGTCTCGAGGACAAGAGATTCTGGTGAAAAACCTTCGACGCTCAAGTTAGTGCTCTGGGCAATAGCCGTGAGCTTAAAAGAAAGCTCGAGAGACTTGTAAAGAATTGCTCTTGTGAGCATATGTGTGAGCGTTATTGGCTTGACTTACCTAGTCAGGGGTTCCTCTTGCCCATTTTATGGATGTTTGTGAGACTTGAGGTATAACTACATGTCAGAGCATGCATGGTAAGGCCAGAGTGGTAGTAACAGCAGGGTTTGCCTTCCTCATGGCATGTTAGAGTTGGTATGCCAGATCCCGTCAGATATAGGTGACCATAGCAGAGTTGGTGGACCAAGTTTCATTAGATATAGGGGACACAGTAAAGTTGGTGGACATGGTCCCGTCAGACATAGATAACCGCATAGTTGGTAGGCCAGGTCCCATCAGATATGGGTGGTCGCAGCAGGGTTGGTGGGCTCTGTCAAATCTGAGTGACCGCTAGATCTGTCTCCCACATTGCGATTTCGTTGAAATCTTGGATCGTGGAAGATCATGTGGAGCAGTCTGTATGGCTGGCTGAGCCATACCAGTTGTCCCTATAAGGGATCCTACCACGGGGCCGGCTGGGGTGCAGCCTGAGTGACTGAGTCAAGTTCTATCCGGTAGACATGGGCACTGGGCCGAGCCAGCCATGGCCCAGCCCAAGCCGACACGAGCCGGGCCGTGCCAAGCATGGCCCGGTAGCTACAGTACCGGGTCGTGCCTGGCACAGCCCAGTAAAATGGGCCGTGTCGAGCTTGGAAAGTCCGTCCCGTGGACCAAACCTGGTATGGCCCGGGCCTGGGCTGGCATGGCCCAGTCATGCCAGGCATGGCACGGCCCACAAGGGCCTGGGTCGTGCAAGCTGGCATGGCCCATGCCGGCACGGCCCACACGGGCCTGATATTACAAAAAAAAATTTAAGTAAAAAATATTTTTTTTAATAAATTAAAAAATTATTAAAAATAAAAAAATTATTAATATGAAGCCACCTTAATGGTGGAGGGTTTGGCATAGATCCCTACCAGTTTATTAATTTAAAATCAAAATGGTACATGAAGGAAGGAGGGCTAAGCCTGACCTCCAGAATACAATAAGATACAAGAAAAAAAATAGAGATGACTCACTTTAACAATAAAAAAATAAAAATATAAAATTAAAAAATAGAGATGACTCTCATCAGTAGTATTTGTATCATCATCATCTTCGCTGGTTAAGTCATGTCTACATTTATCTTAAAGCTTCGCCTCTGCATCCAACCAATTTGAAAAAGAGAAGCATCTCAATCGTCTCGCCAGTCATCCTACTTCTCTTTTTGTCCAGAACACGCCGACCTGCACTAAAGCGGATTCTGATGCTACTGTAGATATCGGCACAGCTAAATATCCTGTGCAATAGCAGACATAACAGGATATTGTTTCCAACACTCTTCACAAGCTAATACATCTATACTCTCTATTTGATCTTCATTCATATGTAGATTGAAGATATTTCATAAATAAAATTCTAGTTCACTACTCAAAGATAAAGAAGATGAAGTATGTGCATGTCTATTTGTGCAATGAATAAAAAATAGATAACGAACGAGAACTAGAAGAAGAAGCAGAGCTTTGTGCAAGTATTCTAGATCCACAAATTTTTTGTCACATAAAGCATAATATCATTAAGAAGTCATGTTACTTCATCTTTAGCGGATTCAGGATCTTAATACATTAATGGGGACATTAGCAAGAAGAAAATGTTGCAGATTGACACTCTTTAGTTTGTAGTTAATCCACTTTTCGCAGGTTCCACTTACTCGAGCCAAGAGTTTCAATTTCTCAAGTGGCAACTATGCTGCAAAATTTCAACTTCTGCCAAGTCTCAAAGTATCGACACTTCCTGCCTTGAGTCAATACTGCTATCAAGACATCAAGTCTTCTCTTTGGAAGTCAAATCTGGAGGACACATGGAGGTATCTGATGATGACATATGGCGAAGTCAAATCTTGGAGGACACATGGAGGTATCTGATGATGACACATGGCAAACTAAGGAGGTGCCACATGGAAGCTTGTGCAACCAAATTTGTTAGGGATTAGTTGTAATTAGTTAGCTATATCATAACTAATCCTTAGATTGTTATGATCTTTTAGTTTTTTAGGCTGAAATTTCTGGAAGCCCTTTGGCCTATAAATAGGCCAAGCTTTCCCTCTTGTAGATATGAAGTTGGAAAAATAAAATCAAGTTTATTTGATTTCTTTTGCCAAGTGCCTTGTTCATCTTTGAGTATGAAGAGGGTGAGATGCGCTTAGTTTGAGTTGAGGCTCATGTTTCCCTAGTCTTAGATCTAGGTCACTCCTTGAGGGAGAGGGTGAGAGGCCCAATTTGCTACTCTAAACCATTCTACCAAGGTTCCATAATAGTTTCAGGAAGAAGGACAAGTGCTACCCAAGTCTCAGCAAAAATTTTCAAATCCGTCCTTTCCTTGTTCAATTTTTTTATTTCCTTCAATTCCTTTGCCTCCACGGTCTTACTTCTGATCACTTGCAGGTTCTCTTGAGGATGTTAGAGTTGAGGATGATGGCTCCACGTCAAGGATCAAGTGCCAAGGTGAGTTCTTAAGTAAGGAGTGTAGATCTTGTCAACCAACCCTCAATTCTTTGAGTGTTGAGTGCATCCCTTCCACTTTAAGATCTTACTTCATTGTTGGAAAAAAAAAAAAA
>UESW01004838.1:602972-619537 GCA_900491605.1 Calamus simplicifolius
ACAAGTGCTACCCAAGTCTCAGCAAAATTTTTCAAATCCGTCCTTTCCTTGTTCAATTTTTTTATTTCCTTCAATTCCTTTGCCTCCACGGTCTTACTTCTGATCACTTGCAGGTTCTCTTGAGGATGTTAGAGTTGAGGATGATGGCTCCACGTCAAGGATCAAGTGCCAAGGTGAGTTCTTAAGTAAGGAGTGTAGATCTTGTCAACCAACCCTCAATTCTTTGAGTGTTGAGTGCATCCCTTCCACTTTAAGATCTTACTTCATTGTTGGAAAAAAAAAAAAACCTCTTGGTCCTTTAGATCTAAAGTTTTAAATGTAGCTTAACTTAGTTTGAAGGTTTCCATACCTTTAGATCCTAATCTTTTTATTTCTTTGAAAGAAGCTTGCACAAGGGTGTTTAGATTTCTGCTTCCGGTTTGATGTTCTTCATTTCTCCCATGCATGAATTCAGCCATAGCTTGGGCTCAAATGTTCATTAAGGGTGGTAATCACTTAAAACACATCACCATCCCCTCATTCCACCAATTTTTTTTTTTTGTGCCCCATCTTTGGTATCAGAGCTTTGGTCTCTAAGTTAAGCTTGTAAGTTGCTGAAATTTCTGTTCTAGTTTTAGTCCGAGATTTCCATGAATTTTTTTTGTAATTTTTTAAGGGTTAAAAAATAAATAAAAATTCATTTGCTGCACTTTAGGACTTTAGATTCCGAAATCTAAAATTAAAAAAAAATATTTTAGAGTTTTGGAATAAAAAAAAAATTCGAGTTCTTAGGTTGTTTTCTGGAAGACTATTTTGGTTCCCTCCATTAAATTTGATTTTAAAAAATAAAAAAAAATAATTTTTAATTTGAGATCTGAGATTTAGACTTCAAATTATTTTATTTTCACTTAAAGTTTAAATTTAAAGGGGTTTTTAAATTTAAAATTTGAATTTTGAAATAGGTAGTAGAGAGTTTATTAAGCTGCTAGAATCTTCTAGCAAGTACTATCATAACAACTTCCTCAACCAAATTAAAAAAAAAATTGAATTCAAATTTAAAAATCTAGGATATTCACTCTAAGATCTAACTAATTCAATTTTCATTTTGAATTTTTGAAAATTTAAAACTTTAAATTTTAAATTTTCAAAACCGGGTTAGTTGAAGATTAGTTAGAAGCTGCAAATTTTATTTAACCACTTTTACCTTCAAGAATGAAATTTTAATCTAAATTTTAAAATTAAAAAAAATTAGCTTCTGAAATCTAGACTTAAATATTTGAATTTCTCAATTTAAGTTTGCATTTGCTTAATTTTAAAATTAGATTAAATTTACTTAATTGTACTAAGTCTAGTCGATTATGCTAGTTAATTGCTGAAATTGTGTGCATCCATATATACATAAACCATCTTAAGGGCATTCAATATAACATAAGGGGAGGAGTTAATAACCTTTCCTTAGCCCACAACAACCATCCTCATTATGCATTGACCCAAGCCTTAATTAAAATCAAGTATGCACCTAAATTAAGGACACCAACAAGTCGAGTTCAAGTGCAAGAGGAGACAAAGCACTATTTGAGTTTGCAATTATTCTTAGAAACTGGTGTCTAAGACTAGAGGTCTAATGGCAAATGCCTTAAGCAGACTTGTGGTTCTTTAATTGGGTCCTTGCAAAAGCAAGGGGGGCCTCCCGCATTCCTACCTCTTACCTGGCCAGTGACAAAGATAATTGCATCCTTAACTAGTACCTAGTCAAGTCATGTATTTTGAACTTCTAGGTTTAGGAGCCCTAGAAGCTATGTTTGTACTTCTTGTCTTATAGGTCAAAAGTTCTATCTTTCTTGGTTTGTACCTATGGATCCTAATCTTGAACTCTTTATGAGGACCCTGACTGAAAAGTTAGACACTGTAACTGAGCAATTAGGGCAAATCAACAAAGAATTAGGTCAAGTAAAAGATAGAGTTGAGACCCTTGAAGAGCCTCAAAGGATCCCCATCGAACCTGAATCATCTAGGTCAATTCCTCGAGGTCCAAGAGCCCAATATCATGTGCACATCCCTGAATACAATCCAAGAAGACTTGATCCTGATTTCATAAAAAAAGCCCGTAGAGTCCATCGGCCTGACTTTACTCCTGATCGTATCGCTAGGCGACCTCACCAGGATTACTTAGATCAAGATGAAAGAGCCATGAGGAGCATTTGATTAGAGGCTTCTATCTTTGATGGAAGCCTAGACCCTAAAGCTTATGTTGATTGGGAGGGAGAAATGGATCAATATTTTGAATGGTATGAGATGACCGAGGAGAGAAAGTATAAGTTTGCCAAACTGAGGTTAGTCCGCCAGGCTAGGTTATACTGAGAGAATATCAGGCGAATGCTTAGGCAAAGAGGAGACATGCCCATAACCACTTGGAGAGCTATGAAAATCAAGCTTAGGGAAAAGTATGTCCCTATGTCCTATCACCAAAGACTATTAGATCAGTGGCAAAGATTATATCAGGGCAATAAGACTGTGTCTGAATATATTACCAAGTTTGATGAGTTTGCGATGAGGTGTAACATTGATGAGTCAGAAGCTGTAACATTGTCTAGGTTTAGAGCCGGTTTGCGTGAAGAAATTCAAAAGGAATTATTTCTAAGTGAAATCACTGACCTAGACCAAGCCTATCAAATAGCCAGAGATTGTGAAAGGTTTCAAAGGGGACCGATAGTCAGAAGACCCAACTAAGTAAGATTAGCACTCCTACTCAGAAACTAGGGTTCAACCAAATACGACCAAATCACCCCACTCCTACTATCCCACCGGTCAAACGAGTGACAAGGGTAAGGCCCCTGTAGTTCAAAAGAGTAACAACCCAAATGTCCATTGTTTTAAATATAACATGAAGGGACACTATGCCAACCAATGCCCTGCCCGTTCTCTACACATAGGAGAACTAGCTGAAGAGGACCCTGAAGATACTAAAGAGTTTGAAAAAGAGGTATATGAGGCTGAATCCAATCTGATCAATGAATATGATGAAGAGGAAGAAGAGATTGATTATGATGGGTGTTATTAGAATTTTGACCCAAACAAAGGAAAAGGAGGATTGAAGAAGAACTAATATACTCCAAACATTTGTTAAGATAGGGGAGAAGGTTTATAAAATCATTATAGACAATGGGAGTTGTGTGAATGCTATTTCCACTAAAGCCATTAAGAATTTAAGCTTGACCCCTGTTCCCCATCCCAATCCATACAAAGTTTCTTGGATAGATTCAACATCCATTCCCATTAAATCCAGATGTCAAGTTCCCATTCAAATCCAATCCTATCATGAACAAGTCTGGTGCAATGTACTACCCATGGGCGTAAGTAGCATCATTTTGGGTAGACCTTGGTTGTATGATCATGATGCAACTTTATATGGTCAATCCAATTCTTGTGCTTTCAACCATCTAGGGAAAAAGCTTATCATTAACTCGACCCCACCTAAGGACAATATCAAGAAAGGGTCTAGTGATTTGAAAGAGAAGAAATAAGATCTGAATTTGATCAGTGTCAAGGAAATAGAAAAAGAAATCAATGAAGGATTGCCTATGTGGATTTTGGCACTTAAAGAAAGTCGGAATGAAGATCCTAAGGAACCACCTCAAGAAGTCACAAAGATCTTAGAAGATTTTAAGATGTATTCCCAGAAGATTTACCCAATCACCTGCCCCCACTTAGGGATATTCAATATACAATTGATCTAGTCCCAGGAGCCACCTTGCCTAACCTACCTCACTATAGAATGAATCCTACTGAGCACGCTGAGCTACAAAGACAAGTTGGATATCTCCTCCAGAAAAAGTTTATTAGGGAGAGTTTAAGTCCTTGTGCAGTACCTGCCCTACTAACCCCGAAGAAGGATGGCACTTGGAGAATATGCATCGATAGTCATGCCATCAACAAAATTACGGTCAAGTATCGATTTCCTATCCCTCACCTTGATGATATGCTTGACATGATGACCGGAGCCACTATATTTTCCAAGATTGATCTTAAGAGTGGTTATCACCATGTTAGGATCAAACCTAGAGATGAGTGGAAAACTGCATTCAAAACTAAGGATGATCTTTATGAGTGGTTGGTTATGCCCTTTGGTCTATCAAATGCCCCTAGTATATTTATGAGGATCATAACTCAAGTTTTAAGACCTTTCATGGGAAAATTTGTTGTAGTATATTTTGATGACATCCTCATCTATAGTAAAACTAGGGAAGACCATTTAGATCATCTTAGACAAGTCTGTTACACCCTTAGAAAGGAAAATCTATATACCAATCTGAAGAAGTGCAAATTCATGACTAACAGAGTAAGCTTTCTAGGGTTCATTGTTACTAATAATGGTGTTTCTGCTGATCCCGAGAAAATTAAGTCCATAGTCGAGTGGCCCGAACCCAAGAACATACATGACATCCGTAACTTCCACAGTCTTGCCACCTTCTATAGGAGATTCATCCAATGGTTTAGCACCATTGTTGCTCCAATCACGGATTGTCTTAAGAAAGGAAATTTTGAATGGACCAAACAAGCCAATAAATCCTTCCTTAAGATTAAAGGAAGAATGACACAAGCACCAATCTTAAGGTTGCCTGACTTCTCTAAAGTTTTTGAGGTTGCTTGTGATGCCTTTGGGATTGGAATTGATGGAGTTTTAAGCTAAGAGAACCATTGGATAGCTTTTTTTAGCGAGAAACTAAATGGCGCAAAGTTGAGATATTCCACCTATGACAAGGAGTTATATGCGGTAATTCAGGCTTTGAAATATTGGAGACATTACTTGTTACCGCAGGAGTTTGTTCTATTTTCCGATCATGAAGCCCTTCGATTCCTTAGCTCCCAAAAGAAGGTAAACCCTAGGCATGAAAAATGGGTAGAGTACATCCAAGCTTACACCTTTGTTCTAAAACACCGTGCTGGTTCTGACAATAAGGTTGCTGATACTTTAAGTCGACGTTCTATGCTCTTGACGTTCATAAGTACTGAAGTCACAGGATTTGATAAGTTGAAGGAAGAGTATAAAAGTTGCCCTGACTTTAGTGAGATTTTTGAATCTGTCAGTCTAAGGCCTTCTAGAGAATACAAAGACTTTACTCTTCATGATGGATTTCTTTTTAAAGGAAATAAGTTGTGTATTCCCCGAACCTCAATTAGGGAATTCTTGATTTGGGAAATCTGTGTCGGAGGTTTAGCGGGCCATTTCAGAAGGAATAAAACTATTCTAGCTTTGGAGGAACAATTCTTTTGGCCCAGCTTAAAATGAAATGTTGCCCAAGTCATAGCCCAGTGTAGGACATATGTTGTTGCTAAAATGCAAAAACAAAACACTGGACTATACACCACTTTACCCGTCCCTGATCGACCTTGGCAAGACATCAGTATGGACTTTGTGTTAGGACTACCAAAGACCTTAAGGAGACACGATTCCATCTTTGTGGTAGTCGATAGATTTTCTAAAATGGCACATTTTCTGCCTTGTTCCGAGACCTTCGATGCATCAAAAGTGGCCAAGTTATTTCTAGATGAAGTGGTTAGATTATACGGGTTACCTAAAACCATAGTGTCTGATAGGGATGTTAAGTTCACCGGTTACTTTTGGAAAACCCTATGGCACCTACTAGGAACCAAGTTAAACTTTTCTACCACTTATCACCCCCAAACTGATGGTTAAACAGAAGTTGTAAATAGAAGTCTTGGAAATATGTTGAGATGTTTAGTGGAAAAACATACTGGAAATTGGGACCTTTTACTGCCACGTATAGAGTTTGCCTATAATAGTTCAGTTAATAGATCCACTGGAAAAAGTCCTTTTGAGATTATTCATGGGTACAAACCAAGAAAGCCAATAGACCTCATTCCATTGCCCATGCATGTACGAACATCAGAGTCTGTTGAGTCATATGCACAACACATTAGGGATTTACACAAAGAAATTAGCGAGAAAATCCATATAAGCAATGATAGTTACAAGCATATGGCTAATTCCCATAGAAGAGCAAAAGAATTTCATGTAGGAGACTTTGTCATGATAAGGCTCAGACCTGAACAGTTTCCAAAGGAAACTATGAAGAAACTACACGCCCATGGTGCAGGTCCTTTCAAAATAATAAAAAGAATTGGACCTAATGCTTATATACTGGACCTACCTTCTGACTTTGGTATTAGTTCTACCTTTAATATTTCAGATTGGTAGAATACAAGGAACCAACAATGAATCCCAGTGAGTTTTTAGGACATGATCCATCCTTTGAGAGTGAACCAATCCCAGAGTGTCCACCAGCCACAAAGCGAGAAAGAATTGAACGGATATTAGATGACAAGATTGTCACTACCCAAAATAAAGACTATCAATGCTACTTGGTCCATTGGCAAGGTAGACCTGATTCTGAAGACTCATGGATCACTCAAGAAGAACTACAAAGGATCGATCCAGATATGCTTGAATATTACCAAAGCCAAAATGATCCATACTCGTCAAGGCCGAGTTTTTTTTCACCTGGGAAGAATTGATGGGGACATCAGCAAGAAAAAAAGGTTGCAGACTGACACTCTTTGGTTTTGTAGTTAATCCACTTTCCGCAAGTTCCACTTACTCGAGCCAAGAGTTTCAATTTCTCAAGTGGCAACTCATGCTGCAAAATTTCAACTTCTGCCAAGTCTCAAAGTATCAACACTTCCTGCCTTGAGTCAACACTGCTATCAAGACATCAAGTCTTCTCTTTGGAAGTCAAATCTTGGAGGACACATGGAGGTATCTGATGATGACACATGGAAACTTAGAAGTCAAATCTTGAAGGACACATGAAGGTATCTGATGATGACACATGGCAAACTAAGGAGGCGCCACATGGAAGCTTGTGCAACCAAATTTGTTAGGGATTGGTTGTAATTAGTTAGCTATATCATAACTAATCCTTAAATTGTTATGATCTTTTAGTTTTTTGGGCTGAAATTTCTGGAAATCCTTTGGCCTATAAATAGGCCAAGCTTTCCCTCTTGTAGGTATGAAGTTGGAGAAATAAAATCAAGTTTATTTGATTTCTTTTGCCAAGTGCCTTGTTCATCTTTGAGTATGAAGAGGGTGAGATGCTCTTAGTTTGAGTTGAGGCTCGTGTTTCCCTAGTCTTAGATCTAGGTCACTCCTTGAGGGAGAGGGTGAGAGGCCCAATTTGCTACTCTAAACCATTCTACCAAGGTTCCATAATAGTTTCAGGAAGAAGGACAAGTGCTACCCAAGTCTCAGCAAAATTTTTCAAATCCATCCTTTCCTTGTTCGATTTTTTTATTTCTTCAATTCCTTTGCCTCCACGGTTTTACTTCTGATCACTTGCAGGTTCTCTTGAGGATGTTAGAGTTGAGGATGATGGCTCCACATCAAGGATCAAGTGCCAAGGTGAGTTCTTAAGTAAGGAGTGTAGATCTTGTCAACCAACCCTCAATTCTTTGAGTGTTGAGTGCATCCCTTCCACTTTAAGATCTTACTTCATTGTTGGAAAAAAAAAAAAAACCTCTTGGTCCTTTAGATCTGAAGTTTTAAAGGTGGCTTAACTTAGTTTGAAGGTTTCCATACCTTTAGATCCTAATCTTTTTATTTCTTTGAAAGAAGCTTGCACAATGGTGTTTAGATTTCTGCTTCCGGTTTGATGTTCTTCATTTCTCCCATGCATGAATTCAGCTATAGCTTGGGCTCAAATGTTCATTAAGGATGGTAATCACTTAGAACACATCACCATCCCCTCATTCCACCATTTTTTTTTTTTTTTCGTGCCCCATCATACATGTTTTCACAATATACATCAATTAAAATTTTTACATCAGTTAATTTAACTTTAGGATAAAAAAGCAGCTAAGTTATGCAAAGAACATATTCTATTCCAATATTCATTCAATTTAGCTTTCATTTGATGTATAATAGAAGCTAAAAATTTGTCATATCTATGTTCTTTAAATTTTTCATTAATTACATATACTTTTTTGTAAAAATGAACAAGAAGTTGGATAATAAATAGCAGAAAGAACAATTGTAGCATCATGAAAAGTAACAAAAAAATATTTCAAAATTTTACCGTTACTCCAATCAGTTTCATTCAATATAAATCATAATCCACAATCATTAATATATGTACTTAATAAGTTCTTATATAGATATGCATCATGTATCATGGTATAGGTACTATTTCAACGAGTAATTACATTAAGTTTAAAATTTTTAAATCATTTACCATGATCTACACATAATTTTTTAAATTCTTGAAGTCTTGCTCTTGAAGCATGAGTAAAACTAACTGCATTTCTAATTTTTGAAATAACATCTTGAATTATGCCCATGCCAGCTTGAATAGAAAGATTTAATATATGACATGCACATCTAATATAAAATAATTATCCATTTAAAATGGGATGTACATAGTCATTTAATAATGCAATAGCAGAATTATTATTAGATGCATTATCAATAGTAATAAATATTATTTTATTATTAATATTATAGAAGCATGCGGTTTGATAAATAGCATTTGAAATTTGTTGCCCCAAATGCGGAAAATCAAAAGCATGAAAAGCAAGAATTCACTTATTTAGTTACAAATCATTATCAATATAATGAGCAGTAATAGCAATAAAAAATTACTACCTACAAATGCCGACCAAATATCAGAAGTTAAAGAAACTCTAGCATTTAAATTCGAGAGCATTTCAATTAAACTTTGTTTCATTGCTTAAAAGTTTGTCATAGCTACTCTTCTAAATGTATGCTGGTTCTTCTATAAGCAGGTTGTAGGGCTAATTGAATATACTGTTCAAAATTATAAGATTTATATAAACTAAAAGGTAATTCATCCTAAACTATCCATCTTACAAGTAATTTCTTCTAATTTTTATTATTATATGCAAAAGTACCGCAAGTGATCCCCTTGTATATTAAGGGTACTTTGCTGACTAGATGTTTGCATTCTATGAGTCTCTTGATGTCTTTTTAAATGCCCTATCCCCCAATACTACTACAACTATACAGTTTTGCACATTTCTACATTTTGCTTTTATGACTTCAACAAGAAGAGGTTTGACCTTCACTTCGTTCATTGACACTAACTCTAGAGGGAACTTGAGGATTAGTTTCTTCTCCATCAGAAGCATGCCAAAATGACTTTAATGTCATATCTAAAATTTTAAATTAATAAATATAAAAAAATAAAAACTAAGCACAAGAAGGAATTGAGAAGAGGACCAGAGGTGGAGGCGTGGAGCCGAGATTTGTGAGCTTTCTCTTGTGCTTTCGCCTCTCAACAAGAAGTGACCTTCTTTCTCTTGTACTTCTCAAGAAGAACATTCCTTTTGTGTAGCACTTGAATACTTGTTAGAGTACTTGCCACTTGACAGAACACTTGCAAACTAAAAATTAAATTACTAGAGCACTTGCTAGAAGAGAGAAATAGTAATAGTAGAGAATGAGAGAGTTGGTTTGGTGTGGTGAGAATGAGGAAGGAATGGGCTATTTATAAAAGTCCAAAAAAAATTTTCAAAAATACCCTTAAATATAGCTGTTATATGGCTGTTGGGGAGGTTAAAATGGTCAAAACCCTTTCAACTAGCCGTTTCTAACGGCTAGAAACGGCTAGCTGGGCTGTGCCAAGCCTGGCCCTTAGCAGGCCGTGCCTGGCACGGCACGTCACGAGCCGTGCTGGGCCAGTAAGTTTTTTTAATGGGTCATGCTTGGCGCGGCCTGTTTATTAAAGGGCATGACCTCATTTTTGATGAGGCCCGATGGGCCTGGGCCATGCTATGATAGACATAGCCTAGTGCCCATGTCTACTACCCGGGAGGCTGACTGGGGATGCAGTCCAAGTGATCGAGTCGGATCCTACACAAAAGGCTTGCTGGGGGCACAGCCTATGTGGCCGAATCGGGTCCTATACGGAAGGCCGATTGGAGTACTCCGGAAGAATGATTACTACCATTAATCAAGTATGACTTATCAACTTCATCCGATAATTTTTATCATTGATTAGGTGCAGCTCCATCAGCCCATCACCATCGGAGCAGAGGGATGGCTTCTCCTGTGATCCCTGCTAGTTCTAGCATGGACCTCACATATTTGTACTCGGCATCCTGCTCTATAAGTTCATGGTGCTGGGGACAACTTTGGGTCTTCAACGGCATTAAAGCTCCTTTGACTCCAACATTATTCCGTACTTGTTCTTGCACTAAGAAGGCTGGATTTCTTCCCGTACTGGCCTTGACAGTGGTGGAGATGCTTTCTTCCTTTCGCTTCTGACAAAAGAAGGGATAGAGTTGCACTTCTTTCCTGAGAGTTGGTTTTGTAGCATGGAAGCTGGCTGCGATGGAGATGATAGGGCATCCAATCGTCCGGCTGTTTCGGAAGCTGGATGCTGCTTCTTGATCTCCTTGTAGAAGGGGCCGGTGTCGTACTGATGGGAAGCGAAGCTGGTGTCGTGCCGCGATGTGAACTCCATAAATCCTTGCAGGATTATGATCTCGTCCTCGTCCGTCCGAAGCCGCTGGAAGAGACGTCGGGAGTCGTCGTATCCGCCACCGACGACGGCGACCGCGATGGAGAGCGGCTTCCTGTCCTCGGACAGCTGGGAGGGCGGGATCATTGGAGGACGGGGTGCGCTCTTCACTCGCTTCAGTCGAAGGCATGGCTACTCCTAGGCTTTTTCTGGAGCAATTGGAGATGATTGACTGAAAATGGCCGACCTGAATGATCGAGTAGAGATGATTGAGTAGGAATGATCGAGCTGAGTTGACCAACCTAAGTATAAGTGAAAATGGCCAAGTAGAGAGATGGCCGGATCGATCCGAATAGAGATAGTCGAGCAGATATGGCCGAATAAAGATGACTGAGTAGAGGCAACCGACGACCGAGTAGAGTTGGCCAACACAAGTAAAGATAGCTGAATAAAAATGGTTGAGTTGAATACAATCACTGTTACCTATGGGGTTTATTACCCATCAATAATAATCGAACAATTACTCCAATAATACAAAGAGAGATATTGAAGTGCCTGTGTTAGATCTTGGTCTTTTTTAGGGTCTTTGCAAATACTGTCTTTCTTCATGTTTATAATGCACTGTTTATAACTATAGCTTGCAACGCTAAAAATCTTCAGCAATTTTATATTTAATTTCAATAATTGCTGACAACTCTGGATCATTTATGATAACTTCTCATCAAATGTGCAGTTTTAATAACAACACTTTAATCTTCATATATGTTCTTTTTACAATTAAAACAGATGTGCTATCAGATCATAGATTTAATCTCTTGTTTACTCTTTTCAATTTAGTTAACTAAAGATTGATAGCCTTACATAACTTTGCTAAAAATATCTATTAGTTCATAATCTTTCAATTTAGTAGCTAGATAGTCCTAATTTATTCATCAGAATATCAACATATGATGCCAATAGTGATATAATAATTTTGTTAAGTAGACATAATAAGCAACTATTATAACTAGATTTGATGAACAATAAATTCTATCACATCATAATTCATAAGCCTTATATTCTACATTCTTTAAAAACAATTTTTCTCAAGAAGCCATTAATTCTTTGGTATAATATGTTGGTGAAGCATTTAGTGCATTAAATGCATCATGCTAGTCTTGCAATCCTAATGCATCAATGCTTTTAGCTTTTGGTTTTCTCAGTACCTTTAGTCTAATTTATAGATTGAAAAATATATAATATAAAGCTAAAAATATAGAATCGACATCTATATATATTGATCATACCACCCCCCCCCCCCCCCCCCCCCCCAAAAAAAAAAAAAAGTTTAAGCGCTATAGTTTATGATAATAAAGTTGATTAGCACGGTGTTATTTTTTTTAAAAAGGTATTAGTTTTATATGTTTTTATAAAAAAAAAATATGAGTTGAGAATGAAGTATGGGCAATGGATTATGGAAAATGCTATGATGCTTCAATATTTTATATGTTTATTAAGTGAACTTATCTCTAGTTACCTATATATTAATTAAGAATCCAATGATAGGATGATTTAAATTAAATTTAATTAGGGCTTAAACTGGGTTTTAAAATGTACGCAATATTGTCAACTATACTTTTAAACACATTACCTACATTAATATAGATGCAATTCTCTGATAGGATGATTTATGATAGAATCTCATGATTGGATGAAAAAGATTCAAAAGTATTCCATTGGGCTTACAAAAGTAAGTAGAAGCATTACTTGATAAAAGCTTGTTCAATCAACAATGCATCAAGATTGAAACACTAAATATTTATTCTCACACTTGATTTTACCTCAGCCTGAGCTTTTTTCCCTTTTTTTAATAAAAAGAAGATCCAAAATCTCATAAAAATACTTTCTCACATATGATCACTAAAGTAATCTGTGTAAATTATAAAAAAAAATATTGTCCAATCAGCTATCTTTTTTTTTATGTTATCTATAGAGGTAGGCACATGGGCCGTGCCAGGCCCAGGCTCGGCACGGTTCGTGGCCCATTTTAGGCCACGGGCCGTACCGGATCAAATTTTTTTTACCATGCCGTGCCTGGCATGGTCCGTTTGTTACTAGACCATGCCAGACACGGCATAGTAATTTTAGAGGCATAATGGGCCTGGGTACACATCTCTAGTTATTTAATTTACTAAGGATCAACTGCTTGATTTACTTGTTGATATATATGCACTAGCTTGGTTCTCTAATGTGAAAAAATAATAAATTAAATATTTCTTAAGAAAAAATATTTATAATTTGATTGGTAATTAATGTATGCTATAATAATCGTTGAATCTTGAATACCCTTCCATGCGACGAACCTAAACTCAACTTGATTCACCACGACGCTACTTTTAGGCCCTTTTCTACGTGGGGCTACGCTTGTCTTGGATTCTCTTCCGGTCAACTTTGTTAGATTCCCTTATTTTGTTTGCTTCTCATAATTCCTGGCGCTTGCGGGTTCAGAATAATTTTTTTATACTAATAAATAGAAAGCTTTTTTTTTTTTTTTAGCGTGTATGGTACCTCGCTCAAGAACTTTTTTAACGTTTGCTGCGTCAAATTAGCAGAGCGACGGCTCTGAAACCTAAAAAAGTTCTTCACTCATACATCATCAAAATTCATATATATCATTCACATGGTTCCATTTAAAAAGGATCACTATCAGGCTGCAAGAACTTGTTATGCATAACTATTGATGTTTCTTTATTTCAGGCTCGATCGCCCTTTATATCTTACTGTTGACTTTGAGGTCAGAACGGCTATTTGATTGGAAGGAAGATTTCTCTCATGATTAAATAACCCTTCCTTCTAGCAACACCATATGATGGTCCCAAGAATAACTCAAAAAAAATAAAAATAAAACTTCACTTTATTATTCCCGGATTAACATCCAGATCGATCTTGACATCTACGTAGGAGAGAGATTGCCACTGCCAACCAGCCGGCATGATCATTTTCACATGAACCTTTTTAGGCTTTACCTTCTCAGTTTATCAACTATTTTTGATAATCCTTTTCATCTTATAAATCAAATCGATCATCTACAAAAATAAAACCATGAGCTTAGAAATACACATAGGAATGTGATAGATAGATAAAATCAATCAATGAGTATCCTATTATAGCTTAAGCCTGCATACTATTATGTGATTTTATTAATATATACTTATTAATTGATCTGATTTATTAACTATATTATATGCAATAATGATCATTATGTTGCGCTCTTTTTTTTTTTTTATGGTACAAGCGGGTTATCACATTAATTTAGAATGAGTCAAGCCTAAAATACAGAATACAAAATTTGGGTAAGGACAAGGAAGCAAAATTATCCTACTTCCAATACCAAAAGCCTAAATGGTCAGTCATTTGGCGGTAATTCAATCAGTTGAATTGGCTTCACAATAAATGTATCGAATCTAGACATTGTGAGCTACTGAAGTATAGCTCGAATATAGCACATCAATGGGATGATAGGCAAATGATCATTGAAATCTGACAAAGCTAATGGATAACCATAATAGAATCTTCCTCAATAATGAGACTACAGACATTCAGGCTATGAACGACATAGAAAATATCAGCTCGGATAGTATAGAGCCAGAAAGAGAGCGCAGAATAATAGATCTAAAGTACAAAAACCCTTAAATCTCTGTATTTCCCATTTTCATTTCTCCTTGTGTATATAAAATTTTGAGAGGGAGAGTCCCAAAGTCTCAAAGAACTTCTCCAAGCGCTCAGCCCCTCTTCCTAACGCTCATGCTTTTTAGTTTTTACCCTTCACTGGTTCCCATCCTTGCCTCTGACTACCGCCCATCATCGGCAAACCGCCCATCACTCTCCCGGGGGACAGGAAACACCCCATGCCCTCCTCCTCCGCCACCTCCGGCACCGACAACGTGCCCGGCGGTTGCGCTCAAGCTTGGCGCGTGCGTCGACCTGCTGGGAGGGCTGGTGGACGTTGGCATCGGTGACCGGGTCGTCAACAATCAAGTACTGCCCGCTGCTCGATCGAAGGCCTCGTGAAGATCGAGGCCGCCGCGTGCTTGTGCGCGACCATCAAGCTCAAGCTCCTCAACGTCAACCACTACCTCCAACTTGCACTCCAGCTCCTCCTCACCTGCGGCAAGACTCCCCCCTTCTGGTTACACTTAGCACCATTAATTTAAACATCAAGTCAAGCTTCTTCGCTCGTTCATGAACACATCTCTCTCTCTCTCTCTTTATGAGTGATTTGCTTAACCGATAGGCACTGAGAGATGAGAGGATGTCCAAAGTCACCGGCGTTCTCCCGCTATTTTATCATACAATAATTTTGTTTATGGTGCAATTTATCGATATATATATATATATATATATATATATATATATATATATTGATAGGATTAACAGGTCCATGGGCAGTAAAATTAAAAATTTTCAAATAATTTAATAGCCTCATAAAGCCACGCATACCCAATTGCTCCAAGGCCAGCCTGTCTAAGGCAGGCGGCCTCGGCCTGTCCAAGCCAGGCGGCTCCGGCATAACCCAGCCGGCTCCGGCACCTTCCTAGCCGGCCCCGGCACCCCCAAGCCAGGCGGCCCCGGCATAACCCGGCCGGCCCCGGCACCTTCCTGGCCGGCCCCGGCCTGTCCAAGCCAGGCGGCCCCAGCACCTCCAAGCCATGCGGGCCCGGCATAACCCAGCCGGCCCCGGCATCTTCCTAGTCGGCCCTGGCCTGTCCAAGCCAGGCGGCCCCGGCATAACCCAGCCGGTCCCGACATCTTCCTAGCTGGCCCCGGCCTGTCCAAGCCAGGCGGCCCCGGCATAACCCAGCCGGCCCCGGCACCTTCCTAGCCGGCTCCGGCCTGTCAAAGCCAGGCGGCCCCACCACCCCCAAGCCAGGCGGCCCCGGCATAACCCGGCCGGCCCCGGCACCTTCCTGGTCAGCCCCGGTCTGTCCAAGCCAGGCGGCCCCGGCACCTCCAAGCCAGGCGGCCCCGGCATAACCCAGCCGGCCCCGGCATCTTCCTAGCCGGCCCCGGCCTTTCCGAGCCAGGCGGCCCGGCGCTCTCCTGGCCGCCCCCGCCCCGGCACTTCCTGGCCGGGGAGGACGACCTCTGCTTTCCCCTTTCCGTTGGAACAGGACCCACCAAACAGCTGCAGCCACCCACCTTGATGGGACTTGACCTGCAGTCCTGACATATCAAAGAAGGAAGCAAGCTCTGCCACTGCTGCATCACCATAAAAGTCTTGACAAGTGGCAACATTTTGGGCCTCACAGATGTCAGCCCTGACATTTCACCCCCAAAAGGTCCTTAGTCATCATAACACTTCAGCCACTCAGACTAAATGAGCTCCCAAAAGTCATGGTCCATCATGAGGCTTCACGTGACTCCTTCCCACTAGAGGACAAGAACCCAAACTTCTCAAGCAAGTTTTACAGAGTATAAAGGTAAATAAATTAGGTAAGAAGAGGTAACTAAAGAGGACTCAAGACGCTCATTCTGAGCCACTCTCTCTTTTTCTCTTTCGAGCTTTCTCAAGCTCACAGCTGGACCTCGATTGCTGACTTGGACGTCGGAGGGTCTCACCGAAGGATCCCCTCCGGTCCTGGAACTTTTTTGCAGGCAACCCGACGAAGCGAGGATTCGAGAAGCACTTCATTCCCGACGTCCAGGAGAGGTGATTGAGCGTCAACATATATATATATATATATATATATATATATATATATATATATATATATATATATATATATATATATATATATATATATATATATATATATATATATATATAAAATCTCTCAATGTTTTCCTCTTCAAAGCAATTGTGGTTTGATTTGACTCCCGGAATTGATGCCTTTAAATGTTCTCTTGTTAATTGATGCCTAATCTTTCGAAGACCGGACTTTTAACGTTTACCCCTTTGCCAATTAACAATCAGCTCGTAAATATATTTTTTTCATTTTTATTATACATATCCTAATTATGTTTGTTGTTGATATGGATAATGTGCAAAATAATTAAAATAAATAAATAAAAGGCAGCCTGGGCGGCCCCCAGTCCTGGGCGGCCCCCAGT
>UESW01004839.1:0-61305 GCA_900491605.1 Calamus simplicifolius
ACGATGAGGTAAGTTCCGATAACCCTTGCGATGAGTTTGCATTTGATGAATTATTTGATGCTTTTAATGAACTTGTCGGCGATTTCAAGGTTTTGAAAAAGAAATACAAGCTTTTGAAAAATGAAAATTTAACTTTCATTAAAGAAAAGGAAGATCTTAATAATGAAGTTAAGAAACTTAAATCTGAAAATGAAATTTTGGTAAAAGAAAAAGAATTAATTTCCAATGAAAATGATAAACTAAGGAAAGAGGTTGAAAAACATAAGAACATAGTTGATAAGTTTACCTTAAGCTCAACTAAATTGACATGTTATTAAATAGTCAAAAAGCAGTTTTTGACAAAGCCGGATTAGGGTATAACACTTTAGAAAACAAAAATCACTGAAAAATATTTTTGTGCGTGCTGGCCAAAGTAATTTTACATGCTTTAAATGTAATCAAAAAGGACATAAATCTTATGAATGTAAATTCTAAAACCTAATAAAAACTTAAATGGAAAGAAAATATGGGTTCCGAAAGGAACAATTTTGTTGCTACTAACCATGAAGGACCCAAGAAAGCTTGGGTACCTAAACATAAAGTTTGATTTCATTGCAGGAATGTCTTGTGGCCAAGAGATCAAAGAGAAAGTGGTATCTTGATAGTGGCTGCTCAAGACATATGACGGGTGACAAAGAAGAATTCATCACCCTTGAAGAAAAGAGGAGGAGTTGTTACATTTGGCGACAATGGCAAAGGCCAAATCTTGGGGTTTGGTAACATTCAAATAACTCCCTCCACATATATTGAAAATGTACTTTATGTTGATGGTTTAAAGCATAACTTAATTAGTATAAGTCAATTATGTGACAAAGGTTTTAAAGTATCATTTGAATCTTCTATATGCACAGTAGCTAATCCCATTGATAATAGCATTGTTTTTATTGGAAATAGAAATGGCAATGTATACTTGATTGACTTAGACAATTTGTCTACTAATAATCATTGCTTAGTTGCTAATAATGCTAATATGAATGAGATTGGTTGGTTGTGGCATCGAAGATTAGGTCACGCAAGCACACACTTGATTTCAAAACTAATTAGAATGGATTTAGTAAAAGGACTACCTAAAATAGATTTTGAAAATAACAAAATATGTGATGCATGTCAGTTTGGAAAACAAACGAGAAGTTCTTTTAAATCTAAAAATGTTGTTTCAACTTCTAGGCCATTAGAGCTACTTCACATGGACCTTTTTGGACCAACTAGAACCACAAGTCTAGGAGGAAAGAAATATGGTCTTGTGATAGTAGATGATTACTCTAGATTCACTTGGGTAATGTTTTTAGCTCACAAAGATGAGACTTTCTCGATATTCCTGAAATTCTTCAAGAAAGTAACAAATGAGAAAAACACTACCATAGTGTCTCTAAGAAGTGATCATGGAACTGAATTTGAAAATCACTTATTTGAAAGTTTTTGCAATGAAAATGGTATTAATCATAATTTTTCTGCACCAAGAACCCCTCAACAAAATGGAGTAGTTGAAAGGAAAAATAGAACTCTAGAAGACATGGCCCGTACCATGCTATGTGAAAGTAAACTCCCGAAATACTTTTGGGCGGAAGCTATTAACACAGCATGTTACATCCTAAATAGAGCATTAATAAGACCTATTTTAAAGAAAACACCTTATGAATTATGGCATGATAGAAAACCCAACATTAAATATTTTCATGCATTTGGTTGTAAATGTTTTATTCATAATAATGGTAAAAATAACTTAGGTAAATTTGATGCAAAATCTGATGAAGGAATATTCTTAGGTTATTCAACAACTAGTAAAGCATATAGAGTGTTCAATAAAGGAAGTTTAATTGTTGAAGAATCTATTCATGTAGTTTTTGATGAATCTTTAGCATCAAGTTCCAAAAGGATTGATGATGAGGAAGATACAAACATTCTCGAAAACAATCTTGAAAAACTTAATATTGATGTATCTTCAGATCATGAACAAGAAGCTAAAGATAATGATTCGCCTAATGCTGATGTTATTAATACTAATCATAATGATATAGATCTACCAAGAGATTGGAGATACGCTTATAGTCATCCCAAGGAATTGATTATAGGTGATCCATCTCAAGGAATAAGAACTAGATCATCTATGAGAAATATTAGTAATCACCTTGCATTTGTTTCTCAAATTGAACCTAAAACCATTGAAGAAGCTGAAAAAGATAATAATTGGATGTTAGCTATGCAAGAAGAATTAAACCAATTCACTAGAAATAATGTATGGACATTAGTGGAAAGACCTAAAGATCATTCTGTTATAGGATCAAAATGGGTTTTTAGAAATAAACTAGATGAAAATGGCATAGTAATTAGAAAAAAAGCTAGATTAGTTGCAAAAGGATATAATCAAGAAGAAGGTATTGATTTTGATGAAACCTTTGCACCTGTAGCTAGATTAGAAGCCATTAGGCTATTACTTGCATTTGCATGTCACATGAACATTAATTTATTTCAAATGGATGTCAAAAGTGCATTTTTAAATGGATTAATAAATGAAGAAGTATTTGTTGAACAACCACCGGGATTTGAAGATCATGAATTTCCAAATCACGTTTTTAAATTGCACAAAGCTTTATATGGTTTGAAACAAGCACCTAGAGCTTGGTATGATAGACTAAGTAAATTTTTGATTGAAAATGATTTTACAAGAGGAAATGTTGATAAAACATTGTTTTTGAAAAGAAAAGATAAAGATTTACTTGTAGTTCAAATTTATGTTGATGACATTGTATTTGGTGCTACTAACAATCTTCTATGTCAAGAGTTTGCTAAGTTAATGCAGGGAGAATTTGAAATGAGCATGATGGGAGAACTCAATTTCTTCCTTGGACTCCAAATCAAACAAAGCAAAGAGGGAATCTTTATCAACCAAACAAAGTACACAAGAGAAATTCTAAAGAAGTTTGGTATGGAATCAATCAAACCCCTCGGAACACCAATGAGTCCTTCATGCAAGCTGGACAAAGATGAAGAAGGTAAGAAGGTTGATCAAAAATATTATCGAGGTATAATCGGATCCCTACTTTACTTAACTGCAAGTAGACCAGACATAATGTTTGCTGTTTGCTTATGTGCTAGATTTCAGTCTGAACCTAAAGAATCACATTTAATTGCTGTTAAAAGAATTCTTAGATACCTTAGTGGAACAAAAAATGTAGGTTTATGGTATTCTAGAGACTCAACATTAAATCTGATTGCTTATTCTGATTCTGATTATGCTGGATGTAAGTTAGATAGAAAAAGCACAAGTGGTGCATGCCAATTTTTAGGAAGTAACTTAATCTCATGGTTTAGCAAAAAGCAAAATTCGGTTGCATTATCTACTGCTGAAGCAGAATATGTTGCAGCTGGAAGTTGCTGTGCTCAAATCCTATGGATTAAGAGACAACTTGAAGACTATGGTATCACACTTGATAAGACACCTATAAGATGTGATAATACAAGTGCAATCAATCTAACTAAAAATCCAATTCAACACTCAAGAACAAAGCATATTGAAATTAGATATCACTTTATAAGAGAACATGTTGCCAATAATGAAATTTGTCTTGATTATGTGAATACTGAAGAACAACTGGCAGATATATTTACAAAACCCTTAAGTGAAGAGAGATTTTGTTATCTTAGAGGAGAATTAGGAGTTTGTGATCCTTTGGAATAGTTTTCTGAAACTCTTAAGGACATCTATCTAGATTTCATCAATTTCTTGAAAAATCTCGATATTCAATAAGGAAATCTATCTAGATCTTGATTCATTGTTTCCCCAATTGCTAAGGAACATTTATCTAGAATTTGATGATTAATTTGAATAGTTTCAGATCCTTGAAACTTGATTTTTTATCTCTGAAACTGTTAGAGTCGACTCTAACAGTTTGTGGAGTCGACACCTTAGTTTTTGATGTTCTGTCTAAGCAATTAGAGCCGACTCCGGCTTCTGTAGAGCCGACTCTAATTCGAGCGCTGACAGACTTTCTGGTTCGGAGCCGACACCCAGTTTTCGGGAGTCGACTCTAGGTCGAACTAGGTCAAAAATAAAAAGGCGGAGTCGACCCCAAATCATTCCATCCGTCTCCCAAAACCCCTCCAAGAAGTTCCAAAGCCTTTCCAACTTCCCCAATCTTCTCAAAGCCTTTGATTACACATTCCAATCTTCTCAATGGCACCCAAGAGGCGCGGTTTCGTCGGTGGAGCGTCCGTTCCCACGAGGCGACGCACGATTCGGAGGCAACCCTCGCCATCCTCCTCTTCGGCCACTCAAGAAGATTCCCCTCCTTCACCCTCTTCACCCAAAGTAGATCAACTAGCCGGTAAGACTATCACAACTGGAAGGAAGGTCAATTTTGATTTCTTTGAGTCGGAAGGCTTCTCAATAGGAAGATGTTTGAAAGAAATGGGGTGGAAAAAGATTTGTTCATTAGATATCCCCACTTATCCTGCCTAGTGAGAGAGTTTTACAATGATTTAAGTAGAGGAGAAGGCGGTTTAATCAGTATTGTAAGAGGAACAAGAGTTACAATAACCGCTGAAATACTTGGAAATTTGTTGGAAATGCCCACAATTGGTATTATGGAATATCAGCATGATGATAGAAGTGGTGCATTGTCAAGAATGTTAGGGAGGGATGTAACCGAGTTTGAGGAAATTCTTGCTAATCAATTAAATCTGGAACTCAGGTTACTACACAACATTTGTGGAAGAATTTTATTCCCAAAATTGGTAGATTTGAGTACGTCTCGGAGCGAGACATTCTTTTGATGGATTGTATAATAACTGGAAGGCCAGTCAACCTAGCTGGCATGATGATTGGTATATGGCAGAGGCTGCTACAAAGAAAAGATCTACACTGCCATATGGTATGGTTTTGACATTGATCTTTAGAAGCCAAGGTGTGCTATTATGGATAATGAACCCCTAAGGAAATTAAGGCACACTGACTATTATAGTATTTCTACTATTCATCGGATGGGCTTCAAGAAGTTAAATGGTATCTGGATGAAAGGAGGACGAGAAGAAAGAGCTGAGAGAGATAGAGCTGAAGAGGCCAGAGTAGAAGATATCCCTGGACCATCCACTGCGGGACCATCAGTCCCTGATCCATTTATTGCGGGACCATCTACAGCTGGACCTTCAGAGGCCGGACCGAGCACAGTTCCCTCTCCTCCACATCAGTCTATTACTGCTTCTGGGAGATTCTCTGATGAGCAGATTGGTCAGTTGAGAGCTTTGCTTGCTGAATATGATAGTCAGAGATCTCATGAGATTAATCAATTAAAAGAAGACTTCAATCAGCTAAAAGAAGAACTTAACTCGAGACTTGACATGATTTCCTTTTCCATAAGCAATTCTGTTGAATCCTTTGGTGCTGAACTTCACAAAATCTTTGAAAGGATGGAAGGCATTGCTGATGGCTCGGGATCTTATGTTCATGCAACTGGTCAACTGAAGAAGGACATTGACCTTGCAGTCTCACAAATTGAAGCTTGTCTTGAAAATTTTAAGAAATCTCAAAAAGATGATGTAATGGAAATCATAGGTCACTTGAAGAAAATTGTATTCAAACATATCTGACTTTGATTTTGATAGTTTGTATTTAGGAATTTTGAATATCTAATGTATTTCACTTTGGAATGTACATGAATCAACTTATGTAATGTTCTTACTTATGAAATGCAATTACACATTTTCAAATCTGTCTATGATTGACTGCTTGAATCCCTATGTCTTATTGAACCAACAATTTTTCTCTAATAACTTTCTTTATCTAATACTCTCCTTATTGCTGATAACAAAAAAGGGGGAGAGATGGTTGAATATGCAAAGAAAAGAAGACTTGAAATTTTAATGAGAGATGGTTGAATATGCAAAAAGAAAGAAAGAAAGGGGGAGAAATGATTGTTTATGCAAAAAGAAAGAGACTTGAAATTTTAAGTTCAATTAAAATTCAATTTTTATATATAGGGGGAGCTATTCAATGCAGGGGGAGCTTAACAACAAGCTTAATTGCAATTTTCTGTACATTTAGTTTAAATGTTCATAATTGATGGCTTATATTGAACTCATGCATAATTTTAAAAGTTCACTTTGAATATTGGCATCAAATCCTTCATTAAAAATGTTTTAAGCTTTAAAATGACTATAATCTTTAGTTCGAATGAATTTTTGAATGCATATACTCAAAGTTTTTGTTATCATCAAAAAGGGGGAGATTGTTGACCCAATTGATGATTTTGATGATTAACAAAACTATTTGAGTATAACTATTGGAGGCTCTAATGATTTTGATTAAGTTTTTCAGATTATAAGTCTATTGAATGATCAAAATCAGGAGTTACATCGTGTTCTGGATCGAATCTAATGTCTAGGTAAGATTGCAGACATTAGAGTCGACTCCGAGAATCACAGAGCCGACTCCAGAATCTGGCACGGAAGTTAGAGTCGACTCCGAGACTGTTAGAGCCGACTCTCACAGAAGAAACAGAACGTTGATTTTTCTGGCCCCGACTTAGAGTCGACTCCGGGTATGTTAGAGTCGACTCCAGAAAAGTTTCTTGTCGACCCCAGAAAAGTCAGAGACGACTCCAGAATTAACGGATTAAAGTGTTTCGAGTTAGAGCCGACTCCAGAAAAGTTAGAGTCGACTCCAACCCACCTGGAACGAAAAATCAAATTGCCAGATCAGCTCTAACGGTAATATTTCTATTTTACTTTATTTCTAACGGATATATTTTGTTACAAGGTACACTCCAACGGATAGTTTTCTTCCAAAAATGGCTTGAAAGAAATCTATAAAAAGGGAAGACTATCATTCAAAAAGAAGAATGAAAGAATGAAAGAAACGGAGAGAAATCAAAAAAAAAAGGAAAATCGGAAATAGAGAAATCCCAATCCAAAAATCCGAAAAAGAGAGAGCCTGAATCTCAAGAGAGAAAACCTTCTAGCTCAAATCCACTCCACTCCAAAAAGCTCAAGAGGAATCCAAGGCATTCAAATCAAAGTTTTGGTGGATTTCCAAATTGGAGAAAGAGGATCAGTTTCTTGCTTTTCAATCCTTCTCAACTGCTTCAACTGTGAAGAATCGGAGCTGAGGCTTGATTCAATCCAGCAAGGAGAAGAAGAAAAGAAGAAAAGAAGAAAAGCTCAAAAGCCAACCAACTACAAATCAGGCTTTTCTAAACCTTGTTCATTTATTTGATTATTTGCTCATTGAGGAGCTGTGTATTTGAAAAACTATATTTCTTTTGTTTGTGTCTAGTTCAATCTGGGGGATTGAACTAGTGGAGGTAGTCTTACCTCGGTACAAGCTTGGGTTAGGGTTTTTGTGCTGGTGAGCCCAGAAAACCGGCTGGGTTCGTTGTGATCCCGGGAAAACAACAAGTTTGAGTTGTGAGCTTGTAAAACAACTCGGCTGTAATCAAGGAAGATTATAGTGTGGACCCAAGTGAATCTTGGGAGTGGACGTAGGTGTTGGATACACCGAACCACTATAAACTCTTTGTGTTTGCCATGTCTCCTTTATCTCTATCTCTATCTCTATCTTATTGATTGCATTTTGTTTTTGCATCTGCATTCACTTTCACTCACACTAAGCAAACAAATATTTCAAAAGGTTTAAATTTTTTAAGAACCCAATTCACCCCCCCTCCCCTCTTGGGTTGTCATCTGGGCCAACAAGGTCTCGTGGGTAGATCCCACCTCTATCCTAATCAAGTCCAGATGCCAAATACTAATCAAATTGCAAAATTATGAGGAAAAGTTCTGGTACGATGTAATTCATATGGGTGTTAGTAGTATTATATTAGGTCAACCTTAGCTTTACGATCACGATGACATCTTGTTTGGTCGATCCAACATCTGCTCTTTTAAACACAATGGGAACAGTATGTGATACATTCAACTCCACCTAGGGACCCAATCAAGAAAGGATCTAGCAACCTTAAGGATAGCAAGCCAAGAGTTAATCTGATTAAAGCTAAGGAATTAGAAAATGACGTCACTGAGGGTAATCCTGTTTGGATTTTGACCACTAAAGAGATCTATGAATCAGTCCAAAAGGAACAACCCCCAGAATTAATTGAGATCCTAGAGGAGTTTAAGGATGTCTTCCCTGAAGAATTGCCTGATCAGTTACCACCCTGAGAAACATCCAACATGCCATTGACCTGATCCCAGGATCTACACTTCCAAACCTTCCCCATTATAGGATGAACCCCACTGAGCATCAAGAACTACAAAAACAAGTGGGAGAATTACTTAGGAAAGGTTTCATTAGGGAGAGCTTAAGTCCTTATGCAGTTCCTACACTATTAACCCCTGAGAAGGATGGTACCTGAAGAATGTGCATGGACAGTAGGGCTATCAACAAAATCACTATCAAGTATAGGTTCCCTATCCCAGACTAGATGACATGTTGGACATGATGGTGGGTGCCACTATCTTTTCCAAAATAGACCTTAAGAGTGGCTACCATCAGGTTAGAATTAGACTAGGGGATGAGTGGAAGACTGCATTTAAGACTAGAGATGGTCTGTTTGAGTGGGTCATGATGCCTTTTTGACTGTCAAACGCACCTAGCACATTCATGAGAATCATGACCCAGGTCCTGAAAGAGTACATGAAAAAATTCTTAGTGGTCTATTTTGATGATATATTAATTTATAGCAAGACCAAAGAGGACCATCTTAACTATCTCAGATTAATCTGTCAGACCCTTAAAGAGAATAGCCTATATGCAAACCTTAAGAAGTGTAATTTCATGATGCATAAGGTTATCTTTCTAGGTTTTGTGGTAACCCCAGAAGGTATTTCAGCGGATCCTGAAAAGGTTAGGTCGGTCGTAGAGTGGCCGGTACCCATAAACGTCTACGATGTCCGC
This sequence comes from Calamus simplicifolius, assembly GCA_900491605.1. Taxonomy (NCBI): domain Eukaryota; kingdom Viridiplantae; phylum Streptophyta; class Magnoliopsida; order Arecales; family Arecaceae; genus Calamus; species Calamus simplicifolius. The sequence continues at coordinate 8,930 of UESW01004839.1, forward strand.
TGCTTCCATGGCCTAGCAACCTTTTACAGGAGATTCATTAGGGAATTTAGCACCATCATCGCACCCATCACTGATTGTATTAGGAAGGGTAATTTTGAGTGAACTAAGTCAGCTAATAAGGCCTTCCTAGAGCTTAAGGATAGGATGACTCATGCACCCATACTTAGACTTCCAGACTTTTCTAAAGTGTTTGAGGTTGCGTGCGATGCGTCGGGAGTAGGCATAGGTGGAGTGTTAAGCCAAGAAAATCACCCCATAGCTTTCTTTAGTGAAAACCTAAATGAAGCTAAACTTAGATATTCCACCTATGATAAGGAATTCTATGCGGTAGTACAAGCCCTTAAGTATTTGAGAAATTATTTACTACCGCAGGAGTTTATCTTATTTTCTAATCATAAGGCACTCCGATTTATGAACTCCAAAAAGAAGCTAAATTCTAGGCACGGAAAATGGGTTGAATACATTCAGGCATACACTTTTGTCCTGAAACACCGTGCCGGTATAGAAAATAAGGACGTCCTAAGCCGTAAGTCTTTGTTGTTGAGTATTGTTAACACCGAAGTTATAGGATTCGACCAGGTAAAAGATGAGTATGAGACCTGTCATGACTTTGGTGAAATTTATAAGATCCTTCAACTAGGGCCATCCAGTACCAGTGGAGATTATACCATCCAAGATGGTTACCTTTTTAGGGGCAATAGACTTTGTATCCCTAGGACGTCACTTAGAGAATTCCTAGTCTGGGAAACACATGCTGGGGGATTAGCTGGTCATTTTGGAAGAGATAAGACTATTCTAGCGATAGAGGACCAATTTTACTGGCTAGGATTAAAAAGGCTCGTTGCCCTGATAAAATCCCAATATCGAACTTGTGTCGTTGCAAAATAGCAGAAGCAGAACACCAGTCTATATACTCCTTTGCCAGTGCCTGATCGTCCTTGGCAAGACCTCAGTATGGACTTCATTCTAGGATTACCTAAAACCCAGAAGAAGCATGACTCCATCTTTGTAGTGGTCGATAGGTTCTCTAAGATGGCTTATTTCATCCCTTGTTCGCAAACCTTTGACGCGTCTAGGATAGCCCGACTTTTCTTAGACAGCGTGGTCAAGTTCCATGGCCTACCTAAGACCATTGTTTATGATAGGGATGTTAGGCTCACCAGCTACTTTTGAAAAATGCTATGGCATCTGTTAGGGACCAAACTTAATTTTTCCACAGCCTTTCACCCCCAAATGGATGGGCAAACTGAAGTAGTGAACTGTAATATAGGAAACATTCTTAGTGCCTTGTAGGCGAACACCTAGGGACGTGGGATTTATTACTGCCATGTGCAGAGTTCACCTACAATAGCTCAGTGAACAGGTCCACGGCAAGAGTCCATTTGAGATAATCCATGGGTACAAGCCTAATCGTCCACTTGATCTAATTCCTTTACCCCTCCACACACGAGTCTCAGAGTCCACACAAGCATTTGCACAGCATATCAAAGACTTACATAAGGACATTACCCAGAAAATAAATCTAAGTAATGAAACTTATAAAAGACTGGCTAACTCCCGAAGAAGATCCAAAGAGTTCGGTGTAGGGGATTATGTTATGGTTAGGCTTAGGCCTGAACAGTTCCCACCAGGTACCGTTAGGAAACTTTACGCTCGTGGAGCTGGTCCCTTTAAAATAATAGAGAAGGTAGGACCCAATGCCTATGTGCTAGATCTGCCCTCGGATTGGGGCATTAGCTCTACCTTCAATATTGCAGACCTAGTAGAATATAGGGAACCGGCAGCGATTCCTAGTGAGTAATTTGAACCTAACCCTCCTTTCATGAGCGAACCTACCCAAGAGTGTCCACCACCAATTTTACCTGAGCGAGGAGAGCGGATCGAAAGTATCCTAGACGATCAAGCCAGTACGACCTGGAACCGCGGTTATCAACGCTACCTGGTCCGATGGCAGGGTCGTTCCAAATCTAACAATTCATGGATTACTCGAGAGGACTTGCAACACCTCGACCCAAACCTATTAGAGAGATACCAGAGCCAGAATGACCCATACTCGATGGAGTCGAGTTCTTCCCACCCCGAGAGAATTGATGCGGGCACCAGGATCAAGCAGAGGATTCTTAACCCTCTATGGATATCTGATTAGTTATGATTCAAGTCTTGAGTTGGAAAATAAAGTTTAGTTTATTTTGAGTCCCGTCTAGTTCATTTTATTCTAAATTGAGTCCTATCCAGTTCAGTTTATTTTAATGTGAGTTTGTAGTAAGTTCATCAGCTTACAAGAGGAGACATCAGTATTGGAGCAGAAGACAAGGCCATCACAGTCAGACAGAGCAGCTGCTAAATTCAAGTTGGTGCCACACCTACTTCAAGTAGCCCACATGCCACCTAGCAGAGCAACAACCTTTCCGATCTGGATAATCATTTTTCTTATCTAGACGCCACAGATTTCATTCCGAATCCAGCTGCCACTGATTGCATCTAGAAGATTACCTTCCTCATCTAGACGCTGCAGATTTCATGCCAAATTAAGTTGCTGCTGATTGCATCTCAATCATATCTAGAAGATCACCTACCTCATCTGGATGCCATAGATTTCATGCCAAATTCAACTGCCACTGGTTGCATCTAGAAGATCACCTTCCTCATCTGGACGTTGTAGATTTCATGCCAAATTTGATTAGGGTGCCTTTTTTCTTTTCTCTCTTTTATATCTGTATTTTCTTGGGCCCCAAGTCTCTTGCTCTATAAAAGAGACCCTCTTGTATGAATGATGTATCTTTTATTATTAATCAATCAATCCAAGTTTTGAGTTATTGTGATTTTTGTTAATTGGTTCTCTGGTGCTCTTATTTCCCTCCTCCTGCGCGTGCCAACATCCTAAGTCTCTAGGAGAAACCCTGGCCGCCACTTTATCTTCCAATAGTGGACGCCCAAGAGCCCTTGGCCGGCCTCCCCTTTTCTCTACTCCTTCCTTGTCTCTTTGCCTCTTTTCTAAATTTTATCTATTATTCTTTAACCCTTGTATGGTGATCTTGCAGATCCCTCAGTAGCCATGAATCCAGGATTCAAGGTGATCATCATCCAGGTCAGCAGATACTTGGCCACAGATCCGTGGGCTCAAGGCTTGGTCATCTAGGGCGCATCCGCCAGCAAAGCAACCCCTTCAACACTTTGATCTTCTCTTCTTGCCAGGTACATTCTTCTAATCTACTAGTAACTTTATTGTAGGAGAGCAAGCCCTACCGGGGCTTCTTAGCCTCGGCGGTCCTTCTTCCTTATTTTTTAGGAACTATTTCGTGTAAAGGATTTACTGTGAATTTTTCTGAATCCCTCTTAGGCTATTACTTTGGGAGAATAATCAACTGTAATTATTAATCATTAAAAAAAATTACTTGCATGCGAATCGGTCCTGCATCAGTTTGGTATCAGAGCATAGTTAGGGCTTAATTTTAATTCACATTATTATCAGTATCATCTGTTAATTGAATTGTTTGCCTGCATACACATCAAAAATTATAAAATTTATTTCTATAGATTCTTATAATTTAATATTTTTTATTATTTTTTAGAATTTAATTCGTTCTATGAAAAAAAAAAAAAAAATCTGAGATTTATTGCTATTTACATATTTTTGGATTAGGGTTTGTGTTTTACATGTCATTCATCTGCATTAAATTACTCTTAAGGGCTTTCATTGATGTCAGATAAGGGAGGGATTGAGACCCCTTCCTTGGCCCAAAACAACCACCCGTGCATTCCGATCCCAAGCCTCTAATCTAAAACTGAGTAGCAACTTAATTGACATTTGCCCTAGAGGGCTAGGGACACCAACAGTCGGTTTAGTGTACTGGAGGAGACTAGTACAAATCAATCTGGCATGTGCTCTGAAATTGGTGTCTAGAAGGGAGGTCAAATGTCAAACGACTTAAGCGGAGTGTTGGGGTTATTCTAATTAGGCACCTGCAATTTGCGGGACGAGCCTCCCCCCTTCCACCTGTCCCAACTGGCCAATTGAAGAGTTACTGTTAGATTGGCTTGCATTAAGCCAAATCCTTTACTCTGGATGACTAGGTCTAGCATACCATAGTCCGAGTCAGTCTGAGTCTTGTATGCTTGATTGTGCTTGCATGTGCACTAGATCAGGAGCATCTTTTCACCCGTCACCACCTCCATTACAGGCTGAACCCATGGCTAATCAAAGCATTGATGATCACTTAAGGATCATCACTGAACAACTAGCCCAAATGAACCAAGACATCAAGCAATCTGAGGCTAGATTAGGGTCCAGGTTCGATCAAGTCGAAACTAGGTTGGGCATCCTAGAAGAAGCCCGTGAGCCCCACACTGAGTCTGATCATGAGACCCCACCTCATCCTAGGAGAGCCCAACAGCCTGACCTCTACATAAGGCCAAACCCTAGGAGACCACTTCGACCTGATCCAGTCCTAGATGTCCTCCCTAGGAGACCCAATCATGAGGCAGTAGACCAAGAAGAAAGAGCCCTTAGAAGTGTCAGACTTGAAGCACCTACTTTCGATGGCTCTATGGACCCTAAGGACTACCTAGATTGGGAGGAAGGGATGGACCAGTACTTTGACTGGTATGACATGTCTGAAGAGCGTAAGTTTAAGTTTGCCAAGCTCAAGTTAGTACGACAGGCTAGGTTATACTGGCCACTTTAGAGCGAAGGCAATTATTAGAGGAAGAGACCCCATAGTCACCTGCACGCCATGAAGGCTAGACTTAGGTCCAATTATGTCCCCACATCGTATGAACAGAGCCTATTGGACCAGTGGCAGGGATTAATTCAGGGTAGTAAAACTGTGAATGTATATTGCTACATTCCAAGAGTATACCATGAGGTGTAATATCGTTCAGTCTGAGGAAGTCACCCTATCCAAGTTTAGGTATGGCCTGAGAGCAGATATTCAAAGAGAACTCTACCTAAGAAGGGTACACGATTTAGAAGAAGCTTACCAAGTTGCTAGGGATTATGAACATTTTCAGAGAGGGCCACCCTATCGTAGATCAGAGGCTACCAAGAGCCCTAGCCCATATCCAGGATCTAGCCAGGCCTATCCTAGTCCCCAGACCTACCCAGTACTCAGACCCCCGCCAGACTTTCCCGAGTCGACCCAACACTAGCCGACCCAGTACAAGCCGAACTGAGTTGAGTCGACCCCAGAATAGTACCCCTATACCCCAGAGAGAGGATAAGGGCAAATCTGTAGAGGTCCAAAGAAATTCCAACCCCCAGATCAAATGCTTTAGATGCAACAAACCGGGACATATGATCAGCCAGTGCCCAGTCAGATCCCTTCATATAGATGAGTTACCTGAGACTGAATCCGAGTCCCTAGTTGAGCCTGAGGGAGAGGTCTATGAGGCTGATACCCATCTGATAGATGAGTACGATGGAGAGGAGGAAACATTTGAGTCTGAAGACCTACTAGGAGTGGTTAGATGTATCTTGACCCAGACTCAAACTAAGGACCAGGAAGATTGGCGTAGGACTAACATCCTACAGACTTTTGTTAAGATAGGGGATAAGGTGCTCAAGATCATAGTGGATAGCGGGAGTTGTGTCAATGCCGTCTCTACCAATATAGTTAAGTCATTAGGATTGACCACAGTTCCCCATCCTAGTCCCTATAAGGTCTCGTGGGTAGATTCCACCTCTATCCCAATCAAGTCCAGATGCCAAATACTAATCAAATTGCAAAATTATGAGGAAAAGGTCTGGTGCGATGTAATTCCTATGGGTGTTAGTAGTATTATATTAGGTCGACCTTGGCTTTACGATCACGATGCCACCTTGTTTGGTCGATCCAACATCTGCTCTTTTAAACACAATGGGAACAAGTATGTGATACATCCAACTCCACCTAGGGACCCAATCAAGAAAGGATCTAGCAACCTTAAGGATAGCAAGCCAAGAGTTAATCTGATTAAAGCTAAGGAATTAGAAAAGGACATCACTGAGGGTAATCCTGTTTGGATTTTGACCACTAAAGAGATCTATGAATCAGTCCAAAAGGAACAACCCCCAGAAGTAATTGAGATCCTAGAGGAGTTTAAGGATGTCTTCCCTGAAGAATTGCCTGATCAGTTACCACCCCTGAGAAACATCCAACATGCCATTGACCTGATCCCAGGATCCACCCTCCCAAACCTTCCCATTATAGGATGAACCCCACTGAGCATCAAGAACTACAAAAACAAGTGGGAGAATTACTTAGGAAAGGTTTCATTAGGGAGAGCTTAAGTCCTTGTGCAGTTCCTGCACTATTAACCCCTAAGAAGGATGGTACCTGGAGAATGTGCATGGACAGTAGGGCCATCAACAAAATCACTATCAAGTATAGGTTCCCTATCCCCAGACTAGATGACATGTTGGACATGATGGCGGGTGCCACTATCTTTTCCAAAATAGACCTTAAGAGTGGCTACCATCAGGTTAGAATTAGACCAGGGGATGAGTGGAAGACTGCATTTAAGACTAGAGATGGTCTGTTTGAGTGGGTCGTGATGCCTTTTGGGCTGTCAAACGCACCTAGCACATTCATGAGAATCATGACCCAGGTCCTGAAAGAGTACACGAAAAAATTCTTAGTGGTCTATTTTGATGATATATTAATTTATAGCAAGACCAAAGAGGACCATCTTAACCATCTCAGATTAATCTGTCAGACCCTTAGAGAGAATAGCCTATATGCAAACCTTAAGAAGTGTGATTTCATGACGCATAGGGTTATCTTTCTAGGTTTTGTGGTAACCCCAGAAGGTGTTTCAGCGGATCCTGAAAAGGTTAGGTTGGTCGTAGAGTGGCCGGTACCCATGAACGTCCACGATGTCCGCTTCCATGGCCTAGCAACCTTTTATAGGAGATTCATTAGGGGATTTAGCACCATCGTCGCACCCATCACTGATTGTATTAGGAAGGGTAATTTTGAGTGGACTAAGTCAGCTAATAAGGCCTTCCTAGAGCTTAAGGATAGGATGACTCATGCACCCATACTTAGACTTCCAGACTTTTCTAAGGTGTTTGAGGTTGCATGTGATCGGGAGTAGGCATAGGTGGAGTGTTAAGCCAAAAATCACCCCATAGCTTTCTTTAGTGAAAAACTAAATGAAGCTAAACTTAGATATTCCACCTATGATAAGGAATTCTATGCGGTAGTACAAGCCCTTAAGTATTGGAGACATTACTTACTACCGCAGGAGTTTGTCTTATTTTCTGATCATGAGGCACTCTTTCTGAACTCCCAAAAAAGCTAAATTCTAGGCATGGCAAATGGGTTGAATACATTCAGGCATACACTTTTGTCCTGAAACACCATACCGGTATAGAAAATAAGGTAGCAGACGCCCTAAGCCGTAAGTCTTTGTTGTTGAGTACTGTTAGCACCGAAGTTATAGGATTCGACCGGATAAAAGATGAGTATGAGACCTGTCATGACTTTGGTGAAATTTATAAGATCCTTCAGCTAGGGTCCATCCAGTACCAGTGAAGATTATACCATCCAGATGGTTACCTTTTTAGGGGCAATAGACTTTGTATCCCTAGGATGTCACTTAGAGAATTCTAGTCTGGGAAATGCATGCTGGGGGATTAGCTGGTCATTTTGGAAGAGATAAGACTATTCTAGCGATAGAGGATCCAATTTTACTGGCCAGGATTAAAAAGGCTCGTTGCCCTGATAATAGCCGATGTCGAACTTGTGCTATTGTAAAACAGCAGAAGCAGAACACCGGTCTATATACTCCTTTGCCAGTGCCTGATCGTCCTTGGCAAGACCTCAGTATGGACTTCATTCTAGGATTACCTAAAACCTAGAAGAAGCACGACTCCATCTTTGTAGTGGTCGATATGTTCTCTAAGATGGCTTATTTCATCCCTTGTTCGCAAACCTTTGACGCGTCTAGGGTAGCCCAACTTTTCTTAGACAGCATGGTCAAGTTCCATGGCCTACCTAAGACCATTGTTTCTGATAGGGATGTTAGGTTCACCAGCTACTTTTGAAAAATGCTATGGCATCTGTTAGGGACCAAACTTAATTTTTCCACAGCCTTTCACCCCCAAACGGATGGGCAAACTAAAGTGGTGAACCATAGTCTAGGAAACCTTCTTAGTGCCTTGTAGGCAACACCTAGGGACGTGGGATTTATTACTGCCTGTGCAGAGTTCGCCTACAATAGCTCAATGAACAGGTCCACGGCAAGAGTCCATTTGAGATAGTCTATGGGTACAAGCCTAATCGTACACTTGATCTAATTCCTTTACCCCTCCACACACGAGTCTCAGAGTCCGCACAAGCATTTGCAAAGCATATCAGAGACTTACATAAGGACATTAGCCAAAAATAAATCTAAGTAATGAAACTTATAAAAGACTGGCTAACTCCCGAAGAAGATACAAAGAGTTTGGTGTAGGGGATTATGTCATGGTTAGGCTTAGGCCTGAACGGTTCCCACCAGGTAACGTAGGAAACTTCACGCTCATGGAGCTGGTCCCTTTAAAATAATAGAGAAGGTAGGACTCAATGCCTATGTGCTAGATCTGCCCTCGGATTGGGGCATTAGCTCTCTACCTTCAATATTGCAGACCTAGTAGAATATAGGAACCGGCAGCGATTCCTAGTGAGTACTTTGGACCTAACCCTCCTTTCATGAGCGAACCTACCCAAGAGTGTCCTCCACCAATTTTACCTGAGTGAGGAGAACGGATCAAGTGTATCATAGACGATCAAGCCATTATGATCCAGAACCGCGGTTATCAGATACCAGAGCCAGAATGACCCATACTCGACGGAGTCGAGTTCTTCCCACCCCGGGAGAATTGGTGCGGGCACCAGGATCAAGCAGAGGATTCTTAACTCTATGGATATCTGATTAGTTATGATTCAAGTCTTGAGTTGGAAAATAAAGTTTAGTTTATTTTGAGTCCCGTCTAGTTCATTTTATTCTAAATTGAGTCCTATCCAGTTCGGTTTATTTTAATGTGAGTCCTGTAGTAAGTTCATCAGCTTACAAGAGGAGACATCAGTATTGGAGCAGAAGACAAGGCCATCACAGTCAGACAGAGCAGTTGCTAAATTTAAGTTGGTATCACACCTACTTCAAGCAGCCCACATGCCACCTAGCAGAGCAAGCAACCTTCCCGATCTGGATGATCATTTTTCTTATCTGGACGCCATAGATTTCATGTCGAATCCAGCTACCGCTGATTGCATCTAGAAGATCACCTTCCTCATCTGGACGCTACAGATTTCTTGCCAAATTAAGCTGCCGCTGATTGCATCTCAATCATATCTAGAAGATCACCTGCCTCATCTGGATGCCACAGATTTCATGCCGAATCCAGCTGCCGCTGATTGCATCTAGAAGATCACCTTCCTCATCTAGATGCTACAGATTTCATGCCAAATTTGATTAGGGCGCCTTTTTTTTCTTTTCTCTCTTTCCTTATATGTATTTTCTTGGGCCCCAAGTCTCTTGCTCTATAAAAGAGACCCTCTTGTATGAATGATGTATCTTTTATTATTAATCAATCAATCCAAGTTTTGAGTTATTATGATTTTTGTTAATTTGTTCTCTGGTGCTCTTGTTTCCCTCCTCCTGCGCGTGCCAACATCCCAAGTCTCCAGGAGAAACCCTGGCCGCCACCTTTGTCTTCCAATAGTGGACGCCCAAGAGCCCTTGGCCGGCCTTTCCTTTCTCTACTCCTTCCTTGTCTCTTTGCCTCTATTATAAATTTTCTCTATTATTCTTTAACCCTTGTATGGTGATCTTGCAGATCCCTCAGTAGCCACGAATCCAGGATTCAAGGTGATCGTCATCCAGGTCAGCGGATACTTGGCCGCATATCCGTGGGCTCAAGGCTTGGTCATCTAGGGTGCATCCGCCAGGCAGAGCAACCCCTTCAACACTTTGATCTTTCCTCTCTTGCCAGGTATACCCTTCTAATCTACTAGTAACTTTATTGTAGGAGAGCAAGCCCTACCGGGGCTTCTTAGCCTCGACGGTCCTTCTTCCTGTCCTTCTTCCTTATTTTTTAGGAACTGTTTCGCATGCGGATTTACTATGAATTTTCCTGAATCCCTCTTAGGCTATTACTTTGGAAGAATAATCAACTGCAATTATTAATCATTAAAAAAAATTACTTGCATGCGAATCGGTCCTGCATCACCGTTCCCTCCAGATTCTTCCTTCCTTAGTTGGATCCATACGATGGTATGACGGATGGTACGATAGATCCCCATGATCATCTTGAAAAAGCTCTCATGCAGGTCTAGGGGGCTACGGATGCCCTCTTGTGCAAGGCTTTTCCCACCATCCTGCGGAAAGCTGCTTGTTCCTAGCACTCCCGTTTGTCCCCTCACAGTATTGATTCCTTCCGATAGCTAAAAAGGATATTTTTTGTACACTTCGACGCTTGCCGAAGGATCCTGAGGGTTGCAGATAGTCTCTTCTCCATGCGCCAAAAGGAAGGAGAATCACTTCGGGACTTTATAGTCCGATTTAAAACCGCCGCCCTCGAGGTCTACCATCTGGATGATGTGGTGGCAACTTTGGCATTGAAGCGAGGACTCCTCCCTTCCTGCTTCACCTTCTCCTTGGACAAGAAGCCTCCTAGCTCCTACTCCAACCTCCTTCTCCGGGCATAGAAATACATCCACGCAGACGAGACCAATTTCACCCACCGAGAGTCTGCAAGAGGATCTAGTCGAAGGCCTGCTCGTCCCGAGCCAAGCGGACCCTCTCGCCCCAAGAAGCCCGAACCGCCTCGCCGATCAGACAACATGCGTTGAAGTTTCACCCCTCTGGAAAGCGAGCTCATGCCTCTCCTTGCCCCTCGCTCTCATATCCTCATAGAGATTGAGGGCAAGCCCTACCTTCAGCGCCCCCCTCCTATGAAGAAAGGCCTTCCCCACGATAAAAGCCGCTACTGCCGCTTCCACATGGACTATGGCCATGACACTGATAATTATTATAGCCTGAAGGGCACCATCGATGAGCTCATCCAGCAGTGCTACCTCAGAAAGTATGTCCAAAAGGTGCCCCCACCAATGCCAACTCTCATGGGGCCTCCACCTGCTCAAGTTGCTATCGACAATGCCCCGACAGAGTGAACAATAGGAATGGTGTCCTGGGGGGCACCCTCTTTATCTAAGCGACTCAGAGGGGAGGAGGATTCAGACGATGTAAATTCCAGAGGGGGGTCAACAGAAGTAGAAAATGTAAACAATGAAGGCGTCGTCGTCTCAATGATGATTGCCAAGCACCCTGTAAAGAGGATCTTAGTTGATAGTGGCAGCACAGCTGACATCCTTACTTACGATGCATTTGTTAGGATGAGCTTGTCTGTTGATTCTCTCCAGCCCGTAGCGGCTCCTCTAGTTGGATTCACAAGAGACTCGGTGAGGGTAGAAGGTGAAATCTCCTTACTAGTGATGGCCGAAACATCGCCATGCTAAAGCACGGTTGTCATGAGGTTCCTAGTCGTACGAGTTCCCTTGGCGTACAATGTCATTCTCGAACGACCGGACATTAATCTTCTGGATACGGTCATCTCCACCAGGTGACTGCTCATGCAGTTCTCCACCAGTAGCGGGGTCGGCAAGATGCGGGGTGAAATTAGTCCGGTCCTACCCTGGTATCAGACGGCCTCGAGTCCTTAGGAAGTCGGGCCGGCTTCAGAAGCACCCGACCCCATGGAGTCCGGCAAGGGAGGAGAGCCGGCCGAGCGGCTCTTGACTTTTCCACTAGGAAACGACCCAGCAAAGATGGTGCGCATTGGTGGACTTCTTCCTCCAGAGGACCGTGATCGCCTCTTCACTTTTCTGCGGGCTAATTCGGACATATTCATCTGGTCAGCATCTGACATGCTCGGCATCCCTCCGGAGGTAATCACCTATAAACTCAATATTGACCCAAAGCACCATCCGATTTTTCAGAGGAAGAGAAGCTTCGCTCCCGAGCGGCAAAGAGCTATCAATGAGGAGGTCAGCAAGTTGCTCGCCGCTGGCCATATTCGAGAAGCACATTACCCAAGCTGGTTAGTCAACGTGGTTAGTCAACGTGAATATAAATCAAACCAATTGAAACGTTTATTATTTTCAATGAAAAGAACAAACTAGTGGTGGACTAAAACTTTGGTAACTGATAAACAAAATCTCTATATGGTAATCTGCGTTGGAAATATATTGACATTTCTCATGTGACAATAGGTTTATATACAAGTGGCCTACATGCATGTCTTTTTAATTTCAATCTCATGGTTAAAAATCTTATTACATAATATCTGCCTGTTATGAACTTGAACGTGATCCACCTGTTACTTGGATTAAAAATCTAAATATAAACCTAATTTATAAATATTATATAGGATACATAGTACAATTGGTTTGATTTATATTCCTTCTTTCCTTCTTGCTTTTCTTTTTTTCCTTTCAAAAGAATGCCATGATGCTCATAATATTGCAATTATTATGGCTGAAATATTTACTGCGTTAATGTTCATGCATGATCTAAAGCTTGGCATTGTTGATCACTTCTTCAATGAATACCCATCTTTGCTTTAGCTATTTTCATTTATGCATTGATGCACAGATAATTCATGCCAGTTTTGTTTGTAGCTACTTTTGTTATAGTATATAGTTCTCCTAGATTCCTTGCTGCCTAAGTCTCAACCATGTGAACGCTGCTGAGTGCTGATCAATCTTTGCATAATCAAGATCAATCTTTGCATAATCAAGTAGACTGGTACTAGCTGGATATAAGCGGATGAGGTTGTTACGCTGGGCAAACAACCTAAGTAACAGTGGCTGTTTTGAACCATCCTGCTGTTAGTCAGAATGAGCAGCCAATCAGATCCATCCTCATTGAGTTTTAGAAGACTTGGAACCATGGGATGGAATCACATATAAATGAATACTTCTAGTGAAAAAATCCTAAGGCTTGACAATGCTATAAATGGACATTTCACTTAAAAACATTAGTAATCCATCAACTTCCAGAGGAACAGAAGAGAACACCATTAAGTCCACAATGCAACACTGAACAATATTCTGCCACTGTGAAACATGATGCAGTATTATTGCATGGTGCATTGGAGCACTTTTAGCCAATTCCCCTTGTTCTGCAATGGCTGCTTGGAACCTGCAAGTGGATGACATAGAGCCCTAAAGCTTTTTCTAAAGCAATTTAAGAAATCAAGTAAGAATATAGGAATGCCTAAACATCATTAAATATTTGCTTTATACATAAATAATGGAATGCCTAAACATCATTAAAACATGATGCATATAGAGCAATTAGTTAAATTCAGATTCTATTCACACTAACCCTCTATTGGATGGAGAGAAAACTAGGGAGGAAAGAAAACTAGGAGAGAAAATAAAATTTATCTTGTTTGGATGGAGAGAAAAGTCGGAAGGAAAGAAAACTAGAGGGAAAATAGAGGGAAAAAAGTAGTGGGCCCCACATAAAAGTTTTCTCTCCGAAACCGGAGAGATTTCGGAGAGAACTCAAAAGTGCTTTTTATTTTTTTTCATTCCAATATTGACCCTTCCAAAAAAACAACCAATGCATTTTTTAATAATCTATTTAAGGATATTATTGTTATTGTAAATTATCAACTTTTTTCTCCTCTCTATTTTCCTCCCACTCATCCAAACAGAAAGAGAGAAAATATTTCTCTTCAATTTTCTTTCCTCCCACTTTTCTCTCCTCCCAGTTTTCTTTCCTCCCACTTTTCTCTCCATCCAAACAGAGCATAAATATAACCTGGTCAACATAACCTGGTCAAAATAAAAAATTGCAGAAATTTTGTTCATGCTGAGATTGTAAATGTAGATAGTTGATAAAGCATAAATACAGGGTGCAACAAACAAGAAACTTTTTGAGAGTACAAACATTGTCCGTAGATTCTACTTTACAATGTCTTTGCTCATCAGATGTCAGACTGGAAATCTTCCCCGCCTTAACAAACTGAAGCACATCTCCCTTGGAATAGAATCTGGATCCAGTGGAAGGATCCAAGAAGGACTGCAAAAAATAGAAAAGCACCTAAATAATCGGAGCATTATTTTTATAGAAATATGAAAACTGAATTTTCATTGTGTTCGCATATGAAAACTGATTGTAAATAAACTTGAAGGAAAACAGAGTGGGGGTCACTGATCCAATTTTTTGTTATTCATATCATAGAGATTATTTTTATCTACTAGAACCAGATCCATAATTTGAGGAAATTCAACTTCAAATATTCATAATTCAAATCATAGGCATTGACAACCAACTTGTGCCCCAGATGAGAGTGAAAAAACTTCCTTGATCTATATATATGATAACAATCACATGTCTGGATCTGCTGCAATGGTCTGAGTCTTTTGTAGAATGGTAGCTTTTTGTGATCTGTTAAAAAAACATCTTGCACTGTAACAGAACCATGGCCAAATAACTCTGAATGTCATTCAACTGCTTCAGCCTCTTTCTTATCTTTCGATTTTCTGGTTGGGACATGAGAGGCCTCTAGCTGTTGGAATTATATGGTTTAATTTTTTAGACACTATAAGAAAATATAGACTAACAAAACAATTAGAAAAAGGAGAGAAAAAAGGTGGCTTCTGTTGTTTTCCTTCTTTCTAATAGAAGCACCCTCTGTTATCTCTTCCCTAAAATATTCCCTTGAAAGAGATCAAAGGAGTAGATGAGTTTATATACCAAAAGAGGGGTTCCCGTGCATCGTGTGCATAACCAGAGAAAAGACAGTGGCAATTGATCCCCTCAAATCTGGTGCATGTTATCATATTACAATAAGAGCTTTGAGTACATCCATGCACACTTGCTGTGGATGATTTGATAGCAATATAGGATCTTCAATAAATAATTTGTTACATATAAACCTAAAAATAACATATTTACCTGGTGCGGAATTCATCATAATAGTATTTACCTGATGCGGATGCGGAATTCATCATAATAATATGTAGACTTGAGACTTGAATCTGATGCAGAATTCATCATAATAATATGTAGACTTGAGACTTAAATCTGATGCGGAGTTTGATAACCTCTTCAGATTTTGACAGTCTCTTCTACTAAATAACTAGTTTCTCTCCCTTAACCTCATTCCTTTCATAGCATATAACGATTGATTCTTGCTAACTTTTTTTTTCAGGCAGAGAGAGGACTAGTTATTTATATATATAACATTCAATTGGTATTTCATCAAACACCGATTAATGACTTTAATATGGCTTAATGTTAATGGCTTAAACTTTCGGACCATTAACAGCCGATTGGTAACCCTTCATCTTCTGCACGCGCAGAATAAACAATGGTTGGCCTTTCACTTTCTCATACTAGGCTAGATCTGGCCCTTCACCTTTCGCATACTAGGCTAGATCGAGAAAAGAGCGACTATTCGCCTTTGTAACAATATTGCATTAAAGGGCTAATCTAACATGATTAAACCACATGCTTGATAACTGCCATCATTCTTTTAATATGTTTTTCCTTTTACCTCTTTCAAGAAGATGATATGTTCACCTGCTCCTTTTTTTGACAAAATATCAAAGAGTTTGAAACTAGTTAATATTTCTCTCTTGCAAATGGTGCACGTATCATGTGTAGGCTAGTGTTTTTAACAATGTGTGCAGGGTATTGTTTGGCAATCAATCCTTTGTGGTAAATTTTTTATTATGCTGTAACATGTTAATGGGATTAGAGTATGGCATCAGTGTTGTGGAATGGTCGCATCACCTGGTTTTACCTGAAACTTTCCAATGACAAAAGGTATAATCTTGTAAAGCCATTTGTCTCTTTCAATCCATCTAGCAAACTTTTGATGGTTTTTCCTATGGTTACCAGGATGGAAATAAATTCTCCGTGGAGTACATGAAACATGCATTCTAATAGAATATCAAAATGTTATTTAACTGAAAGCAGTTTGAGCCTGAGGAATGACTCACTTATTTTTTTGGCATTAGTTCCAAGATTATACCTGAAACATGACCCATATTTTCTATGATATTTTCACATTACATAGCATAATTAACTTGCCTGATAAACTTGCATTGTTTAATTGTACTTTTAGAGATGCTAACAGGGTATTTGATCAAGTTGTACTCAATTACAAGTTGCTATGATTCTGATTTAATAATTCATTTTCTTTGAGCATAAAAATTGACTAAATATAAACTTCTTTAATACTTGTTTTTCATCCTTGTACGAAGCAATTTCGATACTCTAAAAGGATCTTTCAAGAAAAGTGAGCAAAGTGTACTTTGACATGAGAAGTCTGAAATGATGTCTTATTGGAACATTTATGAATTGCAATGCCATTTTAGGGCATTGCTTACTCTAGTAATGTTTTATATTAGTTATGAATATTTTAATTGATATGGACTACTGAGTTTCATTTATCAGTTATTTTGATGTTTATCTTTTGTTGCCATTATGTAAAAAATTTGTATATGTAATAGATATTGTATGTAAAGAATCATATTATTTTTATTGATACGGTTTTTAATATTTAAAAAAAATGAAACAAACAAATTATATTCTATTTAAATAAATATACAAAATAAAAAAAATTTAAAATAGAAATATAATTTTAAAATATTAAATAATTTAAAATAGAATAAACATAATTTTTTCCTATGATTTTAGATATATTTTGTAGGGAAAAAAGAAAAGAATATTTATTTATTATTTTTTCTTATGATTTAATTTATTCTTGCAGGTAAAAATGGTTAAAAAT
Organism: Calamus simplicifolius; assembly: GCA_900491605.1. Taxonomy (NCBI): domain Eukaryota; kingdom Viridiplantae; phylum Streptophyta; class Magnoliopsida; order Arecales; family Arecaceae; genus Calamus; species Calamus simplicifolius. The sequence goes on from UESW01004839.1 coordinate 25,701, forward strand.
AATAATTTAATCACTTTTTCTTATGATAATTGGGCATTATTATTAGCCAACTTTTCCCTATGATTTTAAGAAAAATCATAGAAAAAATATGGATTAAAAAAATATTTTTATTATTTTTTTCCTACGATTTTAGGGTTTCTCGTAGGAAAAGAAATTATTAAAAAAATATTATTAGCCAACTTTTTCCTAGGATTTTAAGAAAAATCGTAGGAAAAAATGTGGATAAAAAAATATTTTTCTTAATTTTTTCCTACGATTTTAAAAAAATTCGTAGGAAAAGATGTGGATAAAAATTATTTTTTTGATTTTTTTTTTGATTTTGGGTTTTTCGTAGGAAAAGAAATCATTCAAAATTATTATTAGCCAATTTTTCCTACAATTTTAAGAATTTTTATAGGAAAAGATGTGAATAAAAAATATTATTTTTTAATTTTTTCCTATGAGTTTTGGGTTTCTTATAGGAAAGAAATTATTAAAAAATATTATTAGCCAACTTTTTCCTTCGATTTTAAGAACTATCATAGGGAAAGATGTGGATGAAAAAATTAATTTTTTTCTATAATTTTTTTTTTGTAGGGAAAAGTTTTAAAATTTAAATTTAAATTTCAAATACCGATCCTTTCTCCATAAAATATGAACTTTTTCTTTAAAAAATCCTAGAAAAAAAAAAAGGTCTGCTTGACTTTCTTCCTGACGCACTTTTGTATGATTTTTTTCAGCTTTTACCTGCAACAAAAATTGTAGGAAAAGATTTTTTTCTACTGTTTTTCTATCTTTCTCTTCCAAAAAAATCGTTGGCAAAGCCTAGATTTCTTGTAGTGATCGATATGTTGGGGCCCGGCCACTTTGATAGTTTTAATAGCATGCATGGTAGAAAGACGCAGAAGGTAATAAATATCCTGCGATGCTACCAACACCAACACAAGATATAGGATAGATATAAGTGAAACAGAAATGGCCTAATAAATCCGAACCTATTGCTCCTTGTACTCACCCAGAAACTGTAGAGATCGTTGTTGTTCCGGTTGTCTTCTTCTGGAATTTCTGGGATCGAACTCTGGTCCTCAAATCTGATTACACCAACAACAAGTCTGGGGGCTTTTCTAACCTTCCAACTTGATCTAGCACTCTGACTCTTGTCTTCATGAGGTACGGTTGTGACCTGAGCACACGTAGATTAATATAGTTATTAGAGAGACCTGATCGGAAGACGAGATGTTGCCAGATCATTTCATTGGCTAATTGAAATGAAATGAGAAGAAAAGGAGAAGAAGGTTCAAAGGAAACTACCTCATATGTACAAAGAGTATGGAGTCTCAGACGGTGAAAAAATAGGAGACACCCAAACTGCAACAAATAAGATGAAGCAAAGCAGTGAATAAGATAGAAAGCTTGCGTGAGCTCGGGAGCTTCCATACAAGACTAAAATGCGTGCATGGAAAAGTTGAGAGAAATCACTCGCAATGAACTTCTCTAGTTGGAGTTCTTTATAACCCTTTTCAAGTCTCAGCAAAGCAGGAACACTAGTGGCTGTGTTGTGGAGAACGGTACCGAGAGGATGGTCCCCTTTATAACGGTTAGGCTCCGCTCCCTTCACGTTTTTATCCCCTCTGCTCGAACGCTCCCTTCACGTTTTTATCCCCTCCCCTCAATAGAATGTCTTCATTCCCAAACAGGTGACAGCTGCGGGAGTTATATAATTTGCAGGCAGATGAACGAGAGAGTCGTGCTAGAAATTGTAACGGTCCAACGTAAGACGCTGGAATTATGATTCGAAGGCAGAAAACGACAGAGGAGTCCAACCACTGGGTCAATATTGTAACGGTGGACATGAATTGATTGGAACGTTTATTTAAGAAACTTATCTCTAATATCTCTAATATTTCTTTTTTACATGAAATAAATGGCATCCTATCATCTCTAATATTGCATTTATTCGACAAACCTAATCCCAACGATCTCTTCAATACCACATTCATTCAACAACTTCTACCTTAATGGCATCTCTAGCATCACAATGAATTTAATATAAAGCAGACATATAAAAAATCACCCTTTATTAATAACTTTTCATAATATTTCATTATGCAAATCATACTATGACTATATCAAAAATCAGACAATTAGCGGGAAGGAGTTGAGAACGATCAAGGGTAAGGCTTGTTGATATTATTCACTAAAACAATCCAAAAAATTATGCTCTTAATGTATTAATTAAGAATTAAAAAAAAACACTTCAAAAAGAATAGAGATAAATATGATGAACAGTGAGTTCGGGATGAATTGAAAGAGATAAACATGAAACACATAGATAGTTATATTAGTATCTAAGAAGCTCCGAATTGGACCAAGATGTTTAAGCTAGGTTTAGAAGAAAAACTATGGATGTTTCAAATGGAAAAGATTCGGGGCTAAGGTTGAGAAGGGATTATACGCAGATTGGGTATAATGTGTTCATATTTATATCTTTTTGTTTGATGAATATGAATGTTAACATTGTTATTAGTAAAAGTTGGATATAAATACAAATTAGATGTTAAAAGTACATATGTAAATGTGAACATAAGTTGGTTGAGCTTTTTGATTGATGACCCAGTCAATATTAATATTGCTAAGTCTAAGGTGAACTAAGTCGATATTGTAGTAATATGGTTAATTATTTTCTCTAGATACTTTGAATGTAATATAAGATTAAGGAGAATTGCAGATAGAATGGTATGTTTTGGTATAAATTACATAATTATCTATTCATATTTATATTGCTTTTCTTTGAAAATGCATACTAATATTTATATAAAAATATGTTTGGATAGATATAATATAATCCACCTTGCGATTAGAAACAAGGCCCATATGTTGTAATAGCTTTAATATAATGACAAAATTTTTGACAACAGGCTAGTCTTGGGCTATGGATGGATTTATGCTTATTCATATTATTCAATGATGTCCAAGCTAATATGGTTAATAGTTTGTAGCACCTTGGTTCTATCTATCACTTTATAGAGAAAGCTCATGAGAGCACATTTGGCTCACGGTATAGGATTGAAGTAACATGGGATTGCCAAACCAACGATGTCTCATATCTATAAAAATGGATTAGATTAAGGTATTTGGAATGCTGGATTGAAAATGAGAATAATTCATATACAATCCAATTAACAGTTTCTATGACACATTCATGTAGGATAGGATTGGCTTCAATATTTTCAAGCCACTCTTTTTCATTTTCAACATAAATTAACACAATTCATTCCCAATTATCAACTCAATTAGAACTCAAATTTATTCATATTACCTGAGGAACACTCTTGCACTTGAACCTAACTGATTTTTTTTATATAATTTAAGAATTCCCCAAAATGCTTTTTTTTTGATAATTTTAAAGCTCATGAATAGGCTGGTCAAACCAAAAACCTAATCAAGTTTCATTGCTTTCACTTAGTAATTTTGAGAGAAAGTTGAAACAAGCAAGTAAATCAAAACAACTCATCCATGTCTAAGCAACCATATATACAATTATTTGATTGCATTGGACCATTCGATTCAAAAAAAATACAATAATAATTTTTTTTTTGTAATTTTCTTTTATCCTATTTATTTACTTCATTTTTCTTCAATGCTAGCAGAAACCTAATGTTTATACTAGAATTTAGATATAGCTCTTTGTCCATGTACATGCATACATATAAAGATTTTTAAAGGAGAAATAGTTGAAAAGTTTGTCCTCGCAGTAGCGTATAATGCAATATAATTAAGCATTCCATCTCCATCCAACGTACACATATGGCAGAATTCAAATGTAGAATCTAGTCCAAGCAAGGGCACTAAACTATTATGCTAAGCCTTGCCTACTTGTCTTGTCACTTGATTGATCATCAAAAGTTGTATGTATATTTGATATGATTGGTACTAATTTTTGAAATGCAATACAAGAGGTAAATTAGGGTCATTTCTCCTTAAAATAAGGCTTGATATGCTCTTAATGAATGGATTGATAGATATTTGAAAGCTAATAGCTTCATCTTCAATTTGGAGATTTTTTTTGCTTTTTTTTCCTATGGCCAAGCCTAATACTTGGGTAACACTTCCAAAACTCAAACTTAGAATCTTTTTAAAATGAGGGGGTATTCCATCAGGCTAGTTTCAATTAAGATTTTTCTCCACATTCTACTAATGCACTTTTATGGTTCATTTTTGAGACCGGACGATCTTCTTAACTTATGAATGAGCCTTCTACATATTGGATATAACTGGTTTCCTCCCCTGTTATCACACAATGCCAACAAATAGATGAGTAATATAATAAAAAGAAAAGTATGTCAAAATACTAATTGTCGGCACCCCATTCACTCCTAGGACTGACAATACACCTGCATATGTGTGGAAGTCGGATAGAGTTCTGTTAGCCTTTATGTAGTGCTTCATAAAGACCTAGGAAACTCTAACAGATTATCACAAGCAGCAGATACATAAAAATATGTTATGTAAAAAAACTTTTTATACCCTGCTCAAATATACATATACATCATCCCACTTAGACTATATCTTTCCTATGACATCCTCGAGCAGTTTATAAGATCACATTCACAATTGATAACCTAATTACCGATACATACATTATACCCATAATACCCTCCAAAATGCAAGTCTTTCTTTCATATCCAAATAATTCTGATATATACCACATCTCACTATATATATATATATACACATATACATATACATAAATGTCACCCCTTACTAACTCAATATACAAAACTATCATTTTATACTCTTGCCTCCTGGCAAACTTAAGCAGCTAAGGGTCCCACTCTCGCTAACCTTAATGCTGCCAAATAAGCTCACTGGTCTAAAAAATAAAATATCAACAACAGAGGGGTGAGACCTAACTCCCACTGGATAACCATCTAACCATGAAAAAAATTAAGAACCCAATAATCACCGATTTAATAGTATGCAGATATAATATGGCATGTATAAACCAAAGTACATTTTTTTTAACATAATATCAGATAACGTAAAACATAGCTTATTCTTCGAATAATATATCTCTTTAACTGAAATATCATACAAATATCTTTTCATTTGGAAAATAACTTTATATTTGTATACATACACCTTTTTACAATGATAAAAGATAACTTGTAAGTTAGCTTATGATTGCAACAATATACCAGTACTGAAATACTCTATAAATAACTTTTCACACTAAAAAATAACTTATTTATATGAAAATTCATAAATAATATTTTGTTATAAAAAGTAAAATCTCTATTATGTAGCCCAGCATTTATTTTCTCATTTCTCTGATCCTCACTAGGATCTAATTTGTCTACTGTATCTCGTATAAACCATCCCCACTAGGGTAAATACTTGGCCCACTGGCTTCTTTTTAAATCACAATGCAAGTTTTTCAAGAGTTACTCATTTGCATTTCTTTTTCAAATCCAGATGCAAGCTTTTGAAATCTCATAATGCTGGGCTGATGCCTCTGAGGTACCACCTTACAGTCGCCTTTCTGCAGGTGTACTCTCGATGGGTGCGTAAATTGGCAACAGGATCCCACACAAATAGCACCCCTTACTCGTGCGGTTCATCTGGCAAAGTGCTTTGTTCCTTAATCTTGAAACTTCAGTTTTTTTGCCCCACGGGCTATATAACAACCAGCTCCATTGAGCTATGATTCCTGCCCCCACGGACTGCTTACAACCTTCCCTACTGGGTCTGGTCTAACATGCACTCACCCTTATTTTTGAGAATCATCGTACAATTGAATCGCAAGAAGGTGCCGGCTCAATAGTAGTGTGCAATGCTCATGCTACAGCACAGTCTACAGGGTAATCAGCCCTAATGCTCAGTATGATAGATAGATCAAAACATATTCTTTCTACAAGTTTATCATGCAAATATGCCATATTTGCATCTAAAATCGACATATCAAAAACCATGCTTAATACTTTCATTTAAAACCCATGCATCAGAATATCATATACTAAGTTCTCATTTCCTAGGTTTAAAAACACATATAGTCCTCTACTAAGCATATCATACCACGGCTAGGTATTAACATCATTATACTAGCTCAAAATAAATTTTTCATTGCTAGATGAGAAACCCACTCACCTCAGCAAATAGCACTCCTATATGGGAATCAACACGGTGTTCCTACTCTTTGGAACAACCCTCCTGACTAGGTCATCATATAGATACAGTGACTATTAGGATCACCTGCATGCAAGGTTTTTTCTGAAATTATGCATACATGTATGCTCAAACCTCTAGCATCTCATTATTTTCTTTCATCCACTATCATAAAAAGTTACATAGACTACGGTAGGTTTTAGGAAAAAGACTATATTTTCATAAAAAATGTAGTCTAATATTTTAGACTATGTTTTTATATTTTTTCATAAATTAAAAGACTACATCTTTTATTAAAAACATAGTCTTATATTATCTGATAATATAAAAAATTATATTTTTAAATAAGACGTAGTCTTATATTATCTGATAATATAAAAAGACTACATTTTTAATTAAGACATAGTCTTATATTATCTGATAATATAAAAAGACTATGTTTTTAATTAAGATATAGTCTTATATTATCTAATAATATAAAAAGACTATGTTTTTAATTAAGACGTAGTCTTATATTATCTGATAATATAAAAAATTATATTTTTATTTAAGATATAGTCTTATATTATCTGATAATATATCAAAAAGACTACGTTTTTAATTAAGACGTAGTCTTATATTATCTGATAATATAAAAGACTACTTTTTTAATTAAGATGTAGTCTAATATAAAACTAAAAATATATCTTTTTTTCTTTTCCTAATTTGCTTCCCTCCTTTTCCTAAACGAAACCCTTGCAATACCCAAAGTCAAATTTCTTTCTTTCATCTTCCATCCACAGTTTTGTTCTGGATTAGGGTTTCATTTAAGGAGACTCCACTGGCCACCATGCGGGATTAAGGTTGAGGAGACTCCACCATCACCAGGGTTTAGTTTATACAGACTCTACCATCATGGGGGATTAGGGTTTTGTTTCACCAAGCTGATTCAACTTGCAGGTAATAATCTTTCATTTTTTTTAATCTAAAGGATGGCTGATTCAATGTGGGAGAGGGCCGTCGGATGGCCCTCTCATCTCCCGTTTGGCTCGGGCTCGGTGGCATGCCCATCGGCTCACCTGGTCCGGGCCATGGGCGAGTCCCCATCGGCGTCCATGTGGCATCCGATGGGGTTCGGCCGACCAAAGGAGGCCGATCGTGCCGCTGCTCAAGGGAGTTACAGGAGACAAACTATCTCCCGCATTTGGCTCGGGCCCGATGGCATGCCCACCGGCTCGCTGGGCCCGGGCCATGGGCGGTAGCCCCCACCAGTGTCGTGCGGCTTTCGGTGGGGTTCGGCCGGTCGTATCGCCACTCAAGAAGAATATGTTATGGGAACTGAACCGGCTCCCATTTTTTGCTTGAGCCCAGCGGCATGCTTGCTACCTCGCTGGTCCCGGGCCATGGGCGGCAACCCCCACCGGCATCCGATGGGTTCGGCCGCCGGAGGAGGCCGCATCCATGCCACCGCTCAGGGAGGAGAAGCAAAAGAAGAAGAAGAAAAAGAAGAGAGGGAAAGAAAGAAAGAAAAAAAAAGGGGTGCCGCCATCATCGGCACTAGGCCGATCGTCGATGGTCGGCCAGGCAGCCTCGGGAGAGGTGGCAGTGGCCCTTGGCCGCTGGCACCTTCCCCTGGTTGAAATAGGGGAGGCTGCATGCTGCATGGAGGAATATTGGGGTTGGGCCTGGGCTCGGTCCAGCCCATTCACCCCTTTTTTTTTGAAAATAAGGGGTTTTTCTTTCTGAAGGCTTAATTAGAAAGTTTATAAAGATAAAGTTTATTTCTAGATCATCAAAGAAGCCCCACAAACCTATGTTTTAAATTTATATTGATAAAGTTCTTTTTTAAAAAAATAAGGCAATTGTTGATTTATTTTAAATAAAAATGACTGAAGAGAGTTTATGTTTTTGAACATAATATCTTTTCCATTTTAGGAACATAAATGGTGGATTCATCAGGCATGGAAAGTGAGTCCAAAAAGAATGATGACAAAGCAAAGGAAGCTGAACCGCTGTAAGTTATTATTTATCTTTTTAATTTGCTTGTCATCTTTCAATTTTTTTTACTTCTATGTTGTTTGATAAATTTAATTAGTTTGTTAGATAAAATTAATTATATTTGTTGATTTAATTAACTAGTTACTAGTATTTTTTGAATTTAAACAGGCTAGATAAGTTATGGTACTCTGCTATAGACGTACAAAATGATACGAGGATGTGTCAAAGTTTTTTTGAATCACATTAAAAGAAATTTAGGTAACCCTAGTTTCATACAATGTTCATGCATAAAATATGGGAATATGAAAGTTCATGATATCATAGTGGTTAAAGATCATCTTTTTTGTAATGGTATCGACTCAAGTTATGATGTATGGATATGGCATGGCAAAAACATATGTAATATTGAGGAAGATAAGTGTACCTTAGATGCTGAAGAATGTTGTCTTCAATACAATGATGATATTAATGCTGTGGAAATGATTGAAACAACCAGAGATCTATTTGAATGTAATTCAAAGAAATTCGTTGACTTGTTGGATGATGTTGAGTGCCCTTTATACACTGATTGTAGTGGGTTCACTAAGCTTTCTCTTTTGGTACGATTATACAACTTTAAAACAAAATATGGGTGGAGCGATGCAAGTTTCAATGAGCTATTAAGTTTTTGGGGTGATGTCCTTCCAAAAGAAAATGTGATGCCAACATTAATATATGAAGCAAAAAAGATATTGTGCGCCTTAGGAATGCAATATGAAAAGATACACGCATGTCCAAATGATTGCATTTTGTATAGAAATGTAAACAAGGATATTGATGTATGTCCAAATTATTCTGAATCAAGATGAAAGATTCTTAAAGGATCCAATCATCCAAAAGTAGGCATGCCGGCAAAAGTTGTGTGGTATTTTTCCCTAATACCTAGGTTTAGAAGAATGTATGGTACTCATCAAATCGAAAGATTTGATATTGTTATATAATTAAAGAGTAACAATAGAACAAAGAGACTAAGAAAAGAAAGTATTTGAATATGTTCTCTCTTATTTTATTTTTTTCTTATTTCATCTGTATCTTATTTTATCAATACTTCTCAAATACAATTCCATGCCATCTATTTATAGACAAATGGTAAAAGATATTACAGGTAATACCAATAGACATAACTTCCATTGAAATACCAATAGACATAATCTTTATAACTTGACATAACCTCCCTTAGAATACCAATGGACATCCATTTTATTAGCAATATTATTACACTCCCCCTTGGATATCCATTTATTTGACCATGGAAAGTACACCATTCATGTCTTTTATTGAAAGGGAATACTACCTCATTAAAAACCTTGCCAAGAAAACCCAATGGGACAAAACCATAGCTAAGAACAGTATTTTTCTCTCCCTTTTGACTGCATCTCTTAATATACTTCCCTTAAAATTATCATTCAAGATCCTTGAGTCATCGTAATCTAATTTTTCAGACTAACTCTTCAAATCTCTTTATAGATAGTCCTTTCATAAATAAATTAGCGAGATTTTGCTAGATTAAACTTGTTGAATATTAATAGCATCACTCTTCTGAGGTCATGAGTAAAAAAGAACTTTGAGGATATATTTTGTTCTGTCACCTTTGATATACCCTCCTTTCAGTTGAGCTATGCAGGTTGTATTATCCTCATACAAAATAGTTGGTACCTCCTTTTGAGAGAATAATCCATATGTCTTCTGAATGTGTTGGATTACCGATCTAAGCCATACACATTTTGGCTTGCTTCATGAATTGCTAGAATTTGGCATGGTTAAATGATGTAGCCACAATTGTTTGCTTTATAGAACGCCATGAAATAGCAGTGCCATCATATGTAAAGACATAACCCATTTGTGATCGACCATGATGAGGATCAGACAAATATCCTGCAAAACCTATCAACTCAGATTTGGATAAATTTGAATAATATAAACCCATATCCATTATACCTTTGAGGTATCGGAATATGTGCTTAACACCTGTCCAATGCCTTCTTGTAGGCGAAGAATTATATCTTCCTAACAAGTTTACTAAAAATGATATATCAGGTCGAGTATGAGTCGCAAGATACATTAATGTACCTATTGCGCTAAGATATGGTACTTTAGACCAAGTAGTTCTTCATCATCTTTCTTAGATCGAAAAGGATCTTTATCGATTTCAAGTGACCTTATGACCATCGGAGTACTCAATGGGTGTGCTTTATCCATATAAAATCTTTTAGGTATCTTTGCTATATAAGCAGATTGTTGCACAAAAATTCATTCTTAAGATGCTCGAGCTACAGCCAAAGTAAAATTTTGTTCTTTCAAGATCTTTCATTTCAAATTCTTGTTTTAGGCAATCTGCTGCCCTTTGAAGCTCTTTAGGAGTTCCAATCATGTTCAAATCATCAATAATACTGCAATGATCATAAATTATGATCCAATACTCTTTATAAAGACACAAGGACATATGAGATCATTGTTATAGCCTTGTTTCAATATATATTCAGTCAAATGATTGTACCACATGCACCCTGCTTGTTTTAATCTATAGAGAGACTTCTACAACTTTATCGAATAAAGTTCTTTCGAATTAGAGTTAGACTTTTCAGGCAATTGTAATCCTTTTGAGATTTTCATATAGATATCATTGTCAAGTGAGCCATATAGATAGGCTGTCACTACATCCATAAGACGCAATCAAGTTTTTCATGCACTGCTAGACTAATCAAATATCAAAAAGTTGTTGCATCCACCATAGGAAAATACGTCTTTTCATAATCAATACCGGATCTTTGTGAGAATCCTTGGGCAATTGGTCATGCTTTATACCTCATAATTTCATTATTCTTATTTTGCCTTTGCATGAATACTCATTTATATCCTGCAGATTTTATACCAGCAGGTGTTTGGACAACTGGTCCAAAAACTTTACATTTTGCTAGCGATTTTAATTCAGAATCGATTACATCCTTCCATTTTGGCCAATCTTATCGATGTCTATATTCTGCCATAGACATTGGTTCATGATCCTTATTTTTATTTTTAATATTTTATGCAACATAATATAAAAACTTATCGTCGACGATCATCTTATATTGGTTTCATCTTTTTTCAATCATAACATAATTGATAGAGATCTCTTCATTTTCTTTGATTTTAGGTACCTTATTCTCATACTCATCTAGAGTCTCAATTACTTCTGTTATTATACTGGGGATCTTTTCTCGCATCATAGTATCTTCAATCTGATCATCTAAATGCTTTGCTCCTTTTCTTTTGCAAGGGTTTTATCTTTGGAACCAACTGGTCTACCATGCTTTATTTATCCCTTTATCTTATTAGCAGTGGTAGGTTGTCCTTCAGGGACAACAATTATGATTGGAGCATTTGCAGCTGGTATATGTGACTTTGTTACTCTTTTAAGGTCGGTAAATGCGTCTGGCAGTTGATTTGCTAGTTTTTGCATGTAAATTATCTTCTGAACTTCAAGTTCATGTTGTTTTGTACAAGGAGAAATGGGACAATGATAATTCATTCTAACTAATTTCTTTTACCAGCTACTTATTTTCTCCTCCTAATGTTGGAAAAATAGACTCATCAAAATGATAATCGGCAAAATATGTCGTAAATAAATCTTCTGTAGATGGTTCAAGATATTTAATTATAGATAAAGATTCATACCCAACATATATCCCTAACCTCCTTTGAGGTCCCATCTTAGTGCGTTGTGGTGGAGCAATTGGAACATAAATCGCATATCCAAAAATTTTTAGATGAGAAATATTTGGTTCCCGACCATAAACCAATTGTAACGAAAAGAATTCATGATAATTCGTTGGTCTAATGCAAATAAGTACTGTTGAATGTAAAATAGTATGTCCTTATGTAGACAAAGGAAGTTTTTCTCTCATAAGTAATGATCTTGCAATCAGTTTGATCTATTTGACAAGACCATTTTGAGTATGAACATATGCTACAGGATGTTCAAACGTGATTCCAATAGCAGTACAATAATCATTGAATGCTTGAGAAGTAAATTCATCAGCATTGTCTAGGCGTATTGTCTTAATAGGATTATCTAAAAATAAGCGCGTAGTCAAATTAATTGCGCTAGTAGTCTTGCAAATGCTAGATTGCGAGTTGATAACAAGCATACATATGACTATCTAGTTGAAGCATCAATTAAAACCATGAAATATCTAAATGGTCCACTTGGTGGGTGAATAGGTCCATAAATATCACCATGTATGCATTCCAAAAATCCAAGAGATTCAGTCTTGATTTTAGCCGGTGATGGCCTAATAATTAATTTTCCTTGAAAGCAAGCAGCACATAAGAATTCATTTGGTCGTAATATTTTCTGATTCTTCAATGAATGTTCACGTGAATTCTCTATAATTCTTTGCATCATAATTGAACCGGGATGACCCAATCGGTTATGCCAAACTATAAAATCATTTTGATTAGTAAACTTCTGGTTTACTATAGCATATGCTTCAACTGTGCTTATATTTGTGTAGTATAAATCGAAAAAAATGCAGGCAATTTTTCTAATATACATTTCTTGCCTGAGATTGTACTTGTAATGCACAAATACTCAATATTGCCTTCATTAGTTGTCTCAATGTGATATCCATTTTTCTGAATATCTTTAAAACTTACTAAATTTCTTTGAGACTTTTTAGAATATAAGGCATCTTCAATTATGAATTTTGTTCCTCCAGACAAAATGATATGGGCTCTTCCAGAGCCTTCAATCAATTTTGCACTACCACAAATTGTATTGACATTTGTTGCATGCATTCTTAAGTAGGAGAAGTATTTCATATCTTTAAGTGTAGTGTGCGTTGTAGCACTGTCTATGAGGCACAAATTATTGTTGTTGATAAAAGATCCTACTCGAGATAATTCCATTTTCTTCATGGAAAGAATAACATATAGTGAAATACAAATTAGAATACAAGGTATATAAAGGCATAAAAACTAAAAGTCACAATTCATCATTGCATCAGTTTCTTTAAAACAAACATATGTATAATAAGACATTATTTTATTGCATGGTATTATTTGATAACATAGGCATTCTTAAAATTAACATTATACATTTATACTATCAATTAGACAAGCATTATTTTCTTCTGGTTGGATAAAAAAGTCAGCATCATTCAGATCATCAAATCCAGTATTAGAAGGGCTAGATTCAGAAACAAAATTTGTTTCCATCTTTTTTTCATTCTTTTTCAATGATTTCTGATAAAGTTCAACGAGGTATTTTGGTGTACGACAAGTACGCGACCAATATCGAATTTTTACTTAAGTCCCCTTTGCCTTTCTTAATTTTCTTCTTATTTTTCTTATTTTTTCATTTTTCTCCTACTTCAGGTGGTGAGAAGGAGTTTTAACATGACCACCATGATAAACAAAACGTCCTCGACCACATTGCATCCACGACCATGCCTTTGTTTATAAAATTGATATGTAGTCTCATTCACTTTAGGGAATGGTACAGAGCCAGTTGGATGGGCTTCATGATTTTTTATTAAAAGTTTATTATTTTGTTCAACCACAAGAAGGCAAAAAATTAGTTCAAAATATTTCTTAAAACCCTTTTCAAGATATTGATGCTGCAAGAGCAAATTGGAAGCATGAAAAGTGGAAAAGGTTTTTTTCAGCATATTCTCATCAGTAACTTTTTCTCCACATAATTTCAATTGGAAAGTAATTCTGAACATAGCTGAATTGTATTCACTTACTGTCTTATAATCTTGTAGACGTAAGTGCATCCAATCATAACGAGCCTTGAGGAGAATGACTATTTTTTAATGGTCATAATGCTCTTTTAGGCTATTCCAAAGGACAAGGGTATTCAACTTTCAATCCCTTGTCAAGGTGGTGTCGTAGGAAGATCATTGCTTTTGTTTTATCTTAGTTGGATGACTCATTACCATCTTTAATTGTATCACCAAGGGCAAATGGATTTTAGCATCAAGTATCCATAATAGATAATTTTTGCCCATGATATCTAGTGCCACAAAATCAAGTTTTGCCAAATTTTTCATAACAATACTCAATAAAAGTTTCTTCAACAAATGTAAAATGATAGGTAGAGACAAATGTAAAATGATAAGGTAGAGAGTCATGTTGAGTGTTATATAATTAAAGAGTAATAATAGAACAAAGAGACTAAGAAAAGAAAGTATTTTTTCTTATTTCATCCGTATCTTATTTCATCAATATCTTATTTCATTAATACTTCTCAAATACAATTCCATGCAGCAAATGGTAAAAGATGTTATAGTAATACCAATAGACATAACCTCCCTTAGAACCATCTTTATAACTTGACATAACTTTTCTTAGAATACCAATGGACATTCATTTTATTAGTAATATTATAATAGTTATGGCATTCTAGTTTGACAGTTACATTCGCATATGCAGCATCATGGAAATTAATAGACCATAAAGCCTAATTTCGTGTGCCACGAAATCTTGCAATAAATCCACATAGCTCCTTAAATAGTCATCAGTAAATGGCCTATCATATTTATTACCTACAATCTTGTTGTGTATGAAGCAAAAATTTATGATGTTAACCTTATTGATATCGGGTCCTAAGCAGCTAGAAAATGATATTGACATCTTCTTGCAACCACTTATTGATGATTTAACAATGCTATGGGATGTTGGTGTTAAAATTTACTATGCATATTTACAAGAGTATTCACCTTAAAGGCCATATTACTATGGACAATAAATATTTTTTTACGTATGAAAATTTGAGTGGCTGCAGTGTTAAAGGTTATTTGGCTTGCCCAATTTGTGCTGAAAATACACAGAGTGTATACTTGAAACATAGTCGAAAAAATATGTACCAAGGTCATAGGAGATTTTTGCGCAGAAATCATTGATATAGAAGAGCAAAAAAGGCATTTAATGGTTGTCAAGAGTTTGATGTTGAGCCTAAACCTTTAACTGGAATAGAAATTTTATAAAAGACCAAAAATATTAATTGTGTATGAAAAAAAGCAAGCAAATACAGTGCATGTTGAGAAATCAAAAAAGAAGGACAAGGTTTCAGAGGCAAAGTCTAAAGTTGCATGGAAAAAAAGATCAATATTTTTTTATCTTAAATGTTGGGAGTTTCTTCATGTACGTCATGTATTAGATGTGATGCATATTGAGAAAAATATGTGAGAGCATCATGAGAACCCTTCTTGATATACCTGAAAAGTCAAAGGATGGACTGAGCAGTCGTTTAGATCTAGTAAATCTAGAAATTCAAAGTAAGCTACAGCCAATAGTGAGTAAAAAAGGACATATTTGCCTGCTGCAAGTTACACACTTTCTAAGGCTGAGAAAATCAAATTTTGCAAGATGTTATCTGCACTTAAAGTTTCAGATGAATACTACTCTAACTTAAGAAATTGTGTTTCTATGGAAGAATTAAAGCTTTATGGCCTAAAATCTCATGACTACCACACTTTGATTCAACAAATTCTTCCATTGCCATTACGAGGATTGTTTAATAAGAACATGAGATCCATAATAACTAGACTAAGTTTGTTCTTCAATGCACTTTGCAACAAAGTTATGGATACCTGCAATCTCAGTTTGCTACAAGAAGAGCTTCTGAAGACTTTATGTCTGATGAAAAAGAATTATCCTCCTTCGTTTTTTGACATAATGGTCATTTAACAGTACACCTTGTATGCGAAGTCCAGTTATGTGGATCAGTCTATTTAAGATGGATGTATTCTTTTGAAAGATTCATGAAGATCTTAAAAGGATATGTACGTAATCGTAATAGGCCAGAAGGTTGCATTACAAATGTTATATTGCTAAAGAAGCTGTAGAATATTGTTCAAGTACTTGTCAAATATGAAAGCTATTAGAATCCCATCAATGAGAAATGAGTGTGGTGGTCAACACAGTATTAAAAAACCACTTTCTGGTCCTCATATATTTAGAACTGATGCAAAAGAGTTAGAGCAAGCACATCTTTATGTGTTGAAAAATACAACAGAAGTTGCAGACTATATAGAGTAAGTCAGACCCATCACATGTTATTTGAGTCTCAATAAATGTTTTTATTTTTAAAGTATATGGTCATAACTGAATAAGTTCTAACATACAGGCAACACATGGAAGAATTGAAGGTAGCTAATCCAAATACAACAAGAAGACAAAAGTGGCTTCAGGATGAGCATAATCGAACTTTCATAAACTGGTTGCATGAAAAGGTATATGACTATGTGGTTGGCATCTTCTAGGAGATCATCATTTGTTTATACTTAACTATCATTTATATTGTTGAATCTTAAAAATGAATGTAGGTTACGTCTGAGATTAAGGAATCCAGTAACTTAATATCCGGAGGTGGATATTTCATGGACCCCAACCCCAAGTGATAAGTTATGATGGATATCTTATAAATGGAGTTTGATTTTACATTCAAAAATATGATAGTATCAGATGTGTTCAGAATAGTGGTGTCACCTTAACTGCTAAAACAATGCAAGTGTCTAGCTCGAAGGACAAGAACTCGATAATTTCAAACATGTCCTTTTATGGGGTTCTTCAGGACATATGGAAACTTGATTATATTGAATTTAAGGTGGTAATTTTTAATTATCAGTGGGTTGAGAGCTCTAGTGGAGTTAATGAAGATGAAGATGGATGCACATTGGTTGATCTTACCAAAATAGATATAAGTCATTCTTTTATTTTGTCTACTAATGCCCAGCAAATGTTTTATGTAGAAGATGGAAATGATCCAGCTTGGTCGATTGTAGTTCCAAACTCAAGGCACATGTTTAATGGTTATTCAAATGATGATGAGTTAGGTGATACGGTATTAGAACATTGTGTTATCAGATCATTGCCTGATATACAGTCTTTTGATATTATGAATGATTCTCATCTACCTTTTGTGCGGGATGATAGTGATGGTACTTGGATTACCAATAATTAATATGAAATGATAATAGCTTTGTTAATCGTATATTTACTTGTTTCTGTTATTTTATTATTTATTTTTATATATTATGGTTTTTGTTAAAATAATGATAATTTACTCTTATTGTACAGGTTGCTGACTGCGAATGAAGAACCTACATCAAGTGCAGAAAAGGTCAAAAGAAAAAGGTGTCTAACAACTATGCCTAGAGTAGTAAAAGCTAGGTCTCATGGAGAAGTAAAGGATGTGACTTACAATAGAAGAGGACAATCTTTAGGGGAGGTTAATATGGAAATGCAAAGTTATCTAGGTGTTATTGTCAGAACCATTTTGCCTATTAATTTCAAAAATTGGCTTTCAGTTCCTAAAGAACTGAAAAATAAAATTTGGATTCAAATAAAGGTAAGTTTTTTTTTAATTTTTTAATTGAATTTTGATTTTATTAATATGTTCTTATGTATTTCTATATTTTGTAGAAAGCTTATAATGTGCCAGTTGAAGGAAAGAAACATATTTTGTCATCTACTTATATAAAATGGAGACAATTTAAGTTTAAGTTGAGGGCAAAATTCTTGAATCCATTGGAAGATAGACGACCCTTATTTGACAACCCTCCTAAGAACTACCATTCATAAAAATAGATGCTTGGAATGCCTTTGTCAGCAGGTATAGTTCTCCAGAATTTCAGGAATGAAGTAGGTTGCAAAGTGAAAGAGCAAAAAGCAATGAGTATCGACATCATTCATCCAGGCTTGGATTTGTTAATATGGAAGAAAATATAGTAAGTGTTGAATATTTAGTTCTACATTGTTGATTAATTATTAGCTAATTTTTTATTAATATATTTATTGTCTAATAATTATAGAAAAAAGAGATGGGCATCGATGAAGACATCGGACGAAGTGTTGTATGGAAAGCTGTTTATTCAAAAGGTGATGGTTCTAATAGTGAAGTCATCCAAGAAGTCATACAGAAGATTGTAAGTAAATCTGTTATTGTTCATTTAATAGCTAATTATAGATTCTTTTATAACTTTCTATGTATGGTTTATTTTGTCTATATATCAGGATAAATATACAATGAAGGTGAAAGATGGATCAATACAAGAATCGGGACAAAAAGACATACTAGGAATGACATTGGAAAATCCCAAACATGGAGGTCGAGTAAAGGGTGTTGGAGGCATGGTTACCCCTAAAACCTATTTCAATCTTACGAAAAAAATAAAAATAAGTGAACTCTTACAACATTTGTTAGAAGAACAAAAAATACTTGTTGACACCAAGTCGCTCTCCTTCAACGCCAGGGAACGGAGATCCTCCTCCTCAAAGATTCTTGCAAGAAAGTCCCCGGAGACTGGTTGCTCCGGTGGAGACCCTCCGATGCTCAAGTCAGCAACTTGAAACAGACAAGGGTTAACTAGCAGAAAGAGCTAGAGAACTTGAGTTCAGGATCCCTTCCTCGTTGTGAGTGTGGGCTTTTATACCTGTTCGAGGGCCCCTTTTCTTGCTTCTAGAAGGTGGCTGATTTCGAGGTACTATTGTCTTGTAGCGGATGGGTGGCAAGGTTGATAGTGACAGGTCCCAACCGACACTGAGCATGTCAGAGGTGCCTTGCCCCGCCTGCCATCTACCAAGCGTGGCACTACGGATGGCAGGCGGGCCTGGTGATGCCAAACACGCGCCGTTACGGGGTGCGGCCACACGCTGTTGTAGACGAGTGGTGGATCACGTGGCTGTGTCAGGGGCTCGAGGCAGCGGGACATGAGATCCGAGGCCGAGGGGATGCCAAGTCCCAGCCGAGGCCAAGGGGATGCCAGGTCTGAAGCTGAGGCTGAGGGGACGCCAGGTCCGAGGCCGAGCCGAGGGGACGCTAGGTCCGAGGCCGAGGCCGAGGGGATGCCAGGTTGAGCCGAGGCCGAGGGGACGCCAGATCCGAGGCCGAGGCCGAGGGAATGCCATGTCGAAGCGAGCCAGGGGATGCCAGGTCCAAGGCCGAGGCCGGGGAGCCAGGTCCGAGGCCGAGGCCGAGGGGATGCCAAGTCTGAGCCGAGGCCGAGGGGACCTCGAAGGCCAAAGGGATCTGTTGGCCCAGATGGCAACCCAAGAGGGGGGTGAATTGGGTTCTAAAAAAAAATTAACCTTTTTAAAACTATTAACTTTGAAATAATTAAGTGCAGAATAGATTTCAATCACAAATGAAGAGATAGAGAGAGACAATTAAAGCACGGAAAACACAATGATTTTATAGTGGTTCGGTGTATCTAACACCTACGTCCACTCCAAAGTTCCACTTGGGTCCATACTATAATCAACTAGATTACAGCCGAGTTGTTTTACAAGATCACAACTCAAAACTTATTGTTTTCTGGGTGCACAACGAACCCAGCTGGTTTTTTGGGCTCACCACCACAAAACCCAAACTCAAGCTAATCTAGCTTGCCCGAGGTATACTACCTCCACTAATTCAATCCCCTGATTGAACTAGCAAAAACAAGAAAGAATAATGTTTATATTAACAAACAGCTCCTCAAATGAGCAAATATTCAAAGTAAATGAACAAGGTTAGAAAAGCCTGTTTGAAGTAGATTGGATTTGAGCTTTTCTTCTTTTCTTCTTTTCCTCTTCTCTTTGGAGATGTTGAATCAGGCCTCAGCTTTGATTCTTCACATATGTTGCAGATGAGAAGTTGGAAAATCAGAAAATAGAGCTTTTTCTTCTTTTGGGAAATCCTCCGATTTTTCAAGTTGAACGCCTTGGATTTCTCTTTGAGCTTTTTGGAGTGGAAGGATTTGAACTTGGATACTTTTCTCTTTGATTTCAGGCTCAAGACTTCTTGGATTTTTGATTTGTATTCACTCCGTTTTTTCTTTTTTTTTTTCAAACGAGCTTTCTCCCCCTTTTTATAGATTTCCTTTAATCCATTTTTGGTGAGAAAACTAGCCGTTGGAATGTACCTAGAAAGTTTTTCCAAACAAAATATATCCGTTAGAAGTTAGGTGAAAAGAAAATATTACCGTTTGAGCTGATCTAGCATTTTAAAAATCCATTTCTGACAGGTTGGAGTCGGCTCCAACTTTTCAGGTGTCGGCTCCAAGTCGTGTATCCAAAAATAGAAAGTTCTGACTTCGTCGAGGAGTCGGCTCCGAAAAAGTTAAGTGTCGGCTCGCCATGGTCAGGTGTCGGCTCCAAAAGACTGTAAGTGTCGGCTCCAAGGTAGTCAAAAATCATACGTTCTGTCCCCGTGTCGGAGTCGGCTCCAGACACTGTAAGTGTCGACTCCGAGACTCTGGGTGTCGACTCCGAAACTCTGGGTGTCGGCTCCAGACCGTATCAAAAATCAGAAAGACATTTGATCGGCCATGGGGTCGGCTCCAGATTTCCTAGGTGTCGACTCCATGTTCTGAATTTTGAAACTTACCTTTGGCACTTGATTCAAAATACGTTTCTAAATGCCTTTGATTAAACAAATATTTTTAAGCCCTGAAACACTTGTTAAATTCATCAGTAACACAATAAATATACTCAATTCCTTTATTAATCATCAAAATCAATAATTGGGTCAACAATCTCCCCCTTTTGATGATTATAAAAACATTGAGTATATGCATAGGATTCTTAAATCAAAATTTTCAAATATATGATCCTCACAGGTAAGCTCCCCTGAATAAGCTAGCTCCCCCTATGAAGTTCAATTTAACAATTGTTCTTCCTTTTCTTTACATGTTTGATACTTGGAATTTAGTTATATCAATTTTCACTTAAGCTTATTTAAATTAATGCATATCCAAAATAACTTGATATCAATCAAATACCAATCAATGCTTAATTAATAATCAATGCATATACGACATAACTTTCTCCCCTTTTTTGTAATCAACAAAAAGACTAAGAGAAGTTAAGTAAAATGTTAAAATTGATAGATCAAAAGATAATTTCATTGCATTAAAAAGTCAAGTGTTACAAAATGAAACTGAACTTTGTCAACTATCAAACTATACATCAAACAACAATTTTACATTAAGATTTCAAAATGAAACATCAAACAACAACTTTTACTTCATTACATGAAAATCATAGATTGGTTCTAATAATCCTTTGCAAATGATCTAAAATTCTTTGCATTCCATCACTCTGAGTTCCTACAAATTCTTTCAATCTTCTATCAACAAAAGCACATGCAGTCATTATCTTATCTTGAAGCTCAGCATTGCACTTGGAGTATGTTTCAGAGTCTCCAGATATCCTTGAGTTCTTCAAATATGTGCTTGAGATCGTTACTTAAGGATTCCGCAGATGAACCAAGAGTGGACTCGATTTTACTAATGCGATCATCCAATGAGTAGAGAGTCTCTCTTAAGTTCATAAAATGATTATCAAACTCAGTCTTCAATTCATCTTTCTGAGCAGCAAGTAAACCTTTAAGTTGCTCCAATTGAAAGTCTGAAAATCCGACAGATGAAGTAGATGGCTGATCAGAAACTTGAGCAGAGGCAGGAGCAGGGATAGGAACAGGAACCGGACTGCTAGGCTGTGGAGAGGGAACCCTCACAGATGGACCAGCCTCAAAAGGTGCAGAAGGTCTAAGCTCAGGGGCTCTCTCATCCAAATTGCCTTTCCTTTCCCAATGCCCATTGACCTTTACAAATCCCATCCGATGCAAGGTGGCCAAACTGTAGTAATCGGTATGCCTGAGGTTCTTGGAAGGTTCATTATCCAAAATCACAACTCCTTGGCTCCTGAAAACCATAGTTAGAACCATGCCATAGGGTAGGGACGATCTCCTTTTTCCTCCAGCCTCGGCCATATAAAAAATCATCATTGCAGCTAGGTTTATGGCTTGACCAGTCAACACACTATCCATCACCACTATGTCTCACTCGGAGACATACTCAAATCGACGGTCTTGGGAAATAAAATCCTACTGCAAATATTATGAAGCAATCTCAATTCCAAGGGCAATTGGTTAGCCCTAACCTCTTCAAATTCTGTTACCTCTCTCCCTAACATCCTTGACAAAGCGTCTGACCTCTCACTGTGGATGTCGGCTACCAATCCAGTGATGGGAATGCTCAAAAGGTTTCCTAGTTTTTGAAATGTGAGATGGACTCTTTTACCTCTGACAGAACTCACGATTCCACCATCTCCTCTCGATAGATTGAAGTAGAACTCTTTGACAAGGGCAGGATAGGTGGGAACATCTAATGAGCAAACTTTATCCCAGCCTAACTCTTTAATTTAATTCCCAATTGAAAAGCCCTCGATTCAAAGAATTCAAAATCAACTTTCCTACCCATTGTGATCTCTCCCAGCTAATGTGTCTACCTGAGGAGAAGAAGGATTAGGATTGTCCGATTGGGTTGAAGATTCCTCGCTCGGAGACGGCTCACGGATGGGTCGCCTCGCCAAACATTTCCCAGTCGTCATGGGCGCTCCAATCACAGATCCTCTCCTCTTAGGTGCCATTAAGATCCTTGGGAAGGTTCGAAATGTGGAATTTGAGTTGGGGAAGTTTTGAGAGAGTTTGGGAAGAGTTTGGTTGAGGATTGAAAAAGAACGAAATGACGAAGGTGTCGACTCTGCCCTAATAAAATCGATTTGGGACCCCCAGGTGTCGACTCCCGCAAAGTCGGGTGTCGACTCCAAATCGCTAACACAGTCAGCGCTCGAACTGGAGTCGGCTCCACTTATACGGGTGTCGGCTCCAAGGTCAGGGACCGAGAGCGACACAGACAAGGTGTCGACTCCCAAACTGAGGTGTCGACTCCACTGACAGTTTCAGAGAAAAATAACTGAGATTCAAACATCTGAAACTTGTCAAAATAGGTTCAATAAAATTTTGAAAAAAATCTTTGGAATATGAAGAATCAAATTGCTCAGAAGACTAGATAATTTGTCCTTAAAATTATGAAAGGAATATTAAGAAATTAATAGAAATCTAGATAGTCATTCCTTAGAGTTTCAAGATCATTCCAAAGGGTCACAAATCCCTAATTCACCTCTAAGATAGCAAAATCTCTCTTCACTCAAGGGTTTTGTAAATATATCAGCTAATTGTTCTTCAGTATTAACATAATCAAGACAAATTTCATTATTAGCTACATGTTCTCTTATAAAGTGATATCTAATTTCAATGTGTTTTGTTCTTGAATGTTGAATTGGATTTTTAGTTAAATTAATTGCACTTGTGTTATCACATCTAATAGGAGTTTTATCAAGTGTATGCCATAATCTTCAAGTTGTCTCTTAATCCAAAGGATTTGAGCACAGCAACTTCCAGCTGCAACATATTCTGCTTCAGCAGTTGATAATGCAACCGAATTTTGCTTTTTGCTAAACCAAGAGATTAAGTTACTTCCTAAAAATTGACATGCACCACTTGTGCTTTTTCTATCTAACTTACATCCAGCATAATCAGAATCAGAATATGCAATCAAGTTTAATGTTGAGTCTCTAGAATACCATAAACCTACATTTTTAGTTCCACTTAAATATCTTAAGATTCTTTTACAGCAATTAAGTGTGATTCTTTAGGTTCAGATTGAAATCTAGCACATAAGCAAACAGCAAACATTATATCTGGTCTACTTGCTGTTAAGTAAAGTAGGATCCGATCATACCTCGATAATATTTTTGATCAACTTTCTTACCTTCTTCATCTTTGTCCAGCTTGCATGAAGGACTCATTGGTGTTCCAAGGGGTTTGATTGATTCCATACCAAACTTCTTTAGAATTCTTTTGTGTATTTTGTTTGGTTGATAAAATTCCCTCTTTGCTTTGTTTGATTTGGAGTCCAAGGAAGAAATTGAGTTCTCCCATCATGCTCATTTCAAATTCACCCTGCATTAACTTAGCAAATTCTTGACATAGAAGATTGTTAGTAGCACCAATACAATATCATCAACATATATTTACTACTAATAAATCTTTCTTTTCTTTTCAAAAATAATGTTTTATCAACATTTCCTCTTGTAAAATCATTTTCAATTAAAATTTACTTAATCTATCATACCAAGCTCTAGGTGCTTGTTTCAAACCATATAGTGCTTTGTGCAATTTAAAAACGTGATTTGAAATTCATGATCTTCAAAACCAGGTGGTTGTTCAACAAATACTTCTTCATTTATAAATCCATTTAAAAATGCACTTTTAACATCCATTTGAAATAAATTAAATTCATATGACATGCAAATGCAAGTAATAGTCTAATGGCTTCTAATCTAGCTACAGGTGCAAAGGTTTCATCAAAATCAATACCTTCTTCTTGATTATATCCTTTTGCAACTAATCTAGCTTTGTTTCTAATTACTATGCCATTTTCATCTAGTTTATTTCTAAATACCCATTTTGATCCTATAACAGAATGATCTTTAGGTCTTTCTACTAATGTCCATACATTATTTCTAGTGAATTGATTTAATTCTTCTTGCATAGCTAACATCCAATTATTATCTTTTTCAGCTTCTTCAATAGTTTTAGGTTCAATTTGAGATACAAATGCAAGATGATTACTAATATTTCTCATAGATGATCTAGTTCTTATTCCTTGAGATGGATCACCTATAATCAATTCCTTAGGATGACTATAAGCATATCTCCAATCTCTAGGTAGATCTACATCATTATGATTAGTATTAATATCATCATCCTTAGGAATCATTATCTTTAGCTTCTTGTTCATGATCTGAAGATACATCAATATTTAATTTTTCAAGATCTTTTCAATGTTTGTATCTTCCTCATCATCAATTTTTCGAACTTGATGCTAAAGATTCATCAAAAACTACATGAATAGATTCTTCAACAATTAAAGTTTTCTTGTTAAATACTCTATATGCTTTACTAGTTGTTGAATATCCTAAGAATATTCCTTCATCAGATTTTGCATCAAATTTGCCTAAATTATTTTTACCATTATTGAATAAAATTTACAACCAAATGCATGAAAATATTAATGTTGGGTTTTCTATCATGCCATAATTCATAAGGTGTTTTCTTTAATAGGTCTTATTAAGCTCTATTTAGGATGTAACATGCTGTGTTAATAGCTTCCGCCCAAAAGTATTTCGGGAGTTTACTTTCACATAGCATGGTACGGGCCATGTCTTCTAGAGTTCTATTTTTTTTCAACTACTCCATTTTGTTGAGGGGTTCTTGGTGCAGAAAAATTATGATTAATACCATTTTCATTGCAAAAACTTTCAAATAAGTGATTTTCAAATTCAGTTCCATGATCACTTCTTAGAGACACTATGGTAGTGTTTTTCTCATTTGTTACTTTCTTGAAGAATTTCAGGAATATCGAGAAAGTCTCATCTTTGTGAGCTAAAATTACCCAAGTGAATCTAGAGTAATCATCTACTATCACAAGACCATATTTCTTTCCTCCTAGACTTGTGGTTCTAGTTGGTCCAAAAAGGTCCATGTGAAGTAGCTCTAATGGCCTAGAAGTTGAAACAATATTTTTAGATTTAAAAGAACTCTCGTTTGTTTTCCAAACTGACATGCATCACATATTTTGTTATTTTCAAAATCTATTTTAGGTAGACCTTTTACTAAATCCATTCTAATTAGTTTTGAAATCAGGTGTGTGCTTGCGTGACCTAATCTTCGATGCCACAACCAACCAATCTCATTCATATTAGCATTATTAGCAACTAAGCAATGATTATTAGTAGACAAATTGTCTAAGTCAATCAAGTATACATTGCCATTTCTATTTCCAATAAAAACAATGCTATTATCAATGGGATTAGCTACTGTGCATATAGAAGATTCAAATGATACTTTAAAACCTTTGTCACATAATTGACTAATACTAATTAAATTATGCTTTAAACCATCAACATATAAGTACATTTTCAATATATGTGGAGGGAGTTATTTGAATGTTACCAAACCCCAAGATTTGGCCTTTGCCATTGTCGCCAAATGTAACAACTCCTCCTCTTTTCTTCAAGGGTGATGAATTCTCTTTGTCACCCGTCATATGTCTTGAGCAGCCACTATCAAGATACCACTTTCTCTTTGATCTCTTGGCCACAAGACATTCCTGCAATGATGATCAAGTCTTATGTTTAGGTACCCAAGCTTTCTTGGGTCCTTCATGGTTAGTAGCAAAAAATTGTTCCTTTCGGAACCCATATTTTCTTTCCTTTAATATTTAAGTTTTTATTAGGTTTTAGAATTTACATTCATAAGATTTATGTCCTTTTTGATTACATTTAAAGCATGTAAAATTACTTTGGCCAGCACACAAAAATTTTTCAGTGATTTTTGTTTTCTTAAGTGTATACCCTAATCCGGCTTTGTCAAAAACTGCTTTTTGACTATTAATAACATGTAATTTAGTTGAGCTTAGGTAAACTTATCAACTATGTTCTTATGTTTTTCAACCTCTTTCCTTAGTTTATCATTTTCATTGGAAATTAATTCTTTTTCTTTTACCAAAATTTCATTTTCAGATTTAAGTTTCTTAACTCATTATTAAGATCTTCCTTTTCTTTAATGAAAGTTAAATTTTCATTTTTCAAAAGCTTGTATTTCTTTTTCAAAACCTTGAAATCGCCGACAAGTTCATTAAAAGCATCAAATAATTCATCAAATGCAAACTCATCGCAAGGGTTATCGGAACTTACCTCATCGTTGTCGTCCGCCATAAAACATACATTTGCGACTTCCTTTTGTTCTTCTTCGGAAGAAGATTCTCGCTATCACTCCAAGTCGCCACATAAGCCTTCTTTTTTTGTAGGCTTTCTTCAATTTAGGACATTCATTCCTAAAGTGCCCCGGTTTATTACACTCATAGCAAGTCAAGGGGTCTTTCTCTTTTTCTTTGTCCTTGTCCTTGTTCTTATCCTTTTCTCCTTCCCACTTTGCTCCAAATTTCTTCTTGTGGAAGGGTTTCTTTCTCCTCATGAATCTTTTAAACTTTTTAGCTAAGAGAGCAGTCTCATCATCATCATCATCATCACTGCTGCTCTCTTCTTCTTTTGCAGCTTTGAGGGCAATCACTTTCTTCTTCTTTGTGTCCTCCTCTACGTGCTGCTTCATTGTCAGCTCATGGGTCATAAGTGATCCTAGAAGCTCCTCTAAGGGTAGAGTGTTGAGGTCCTTTGCTTCTTGGATTGCTGTCATTTTTGCTTCCCATGATCTTGGTAGTGACCTAAGAATTTTTCGAACAAGTTCTGAGTTAGTATATGTCTTACCAAGACTTTTTAAACCATTTACAATATCTGTAAATCTAGTATACATGCATGCAATTTCAGATTGTTCCATGCTAAACAACTCATATTTATGAACAAGAATATTAATTTTAGATTCTTTTACTTGGTTGGTACCCTCATGGGTAACCTCTAATCTATCCCAAATCTCCTTTGCGGAATTACATGTGGAGATTCTATTAAATTCATTAGCATCTAAAGAGCAATATAACATTCATGGCTTTAGCGTTAAGCTGTGCCATCTTCCTATCATTATCATTCCAGTCCCTTTCGGGCTTAGGAACAATAGTGCCATCAATATGTGTGGGTGTACTAGGTCCATTAATTAACACCCATAGTTCATAATCAGAAGCTTGAATGAATATCCTCATTCTAGCTTTCCAATATGAATAATTTGAACCATTAAACAGTGGAGGTCTATTCGTAGAATGACCTTCAGCAAATGATCCAACTTGAGTTGCCATTTGGATCTTTAGCTCTTGATCGTGATCAAAATCTAATGAGCACTAGCTCTGATACCAATTGTTGGCCCAGATGACAACCCAAGAGGGGGGGGTGAATTGGGTTCTTTAAAAAATTTAGCCTTTTAAAATTGTTTGCTTAAATGAATGAAGGCAAATAAATACAATCAAAAGAAGAGATAGAGATAGTCAATAAAGCACGGCAAACACAAAGATTTTATAGTGGTTCGGTGTATCCAACACCTACGTCCACTCCCAAGATTCACTTGGGTCCACACTATAATCTTCCTTGATTACAGCCGAGTTGTTTTACAAGCTCACAACTCAAACTTGTTGTTTTCCCGGGATCACAACGAACCCAGCTGGTTTTCGGGCTCACCAGCACAAAAACCCTAACACAAGCTATACCAAGCTTGTACCGAGGTAAGACTACCTCCACTAGTTCAATCCCCCAGATTGAACTAGACACAAACAAAAAAATATTTTTTACAAACAGCTCCTCAATGAGCAAATAATCAAATAAATGAACAAGGTTTAGAAAAGCCTGATTTGTAGTTGGTTGGCTTTTGAGCTTTTCTTCTTTTCTTCTTTTCTTCTTCTCCTTGCTAGATTGAATCAAGCCTCAGCTCCGATTCTTCACAGTTGAAGCAGTTGAGAAGGATTGAAAAGCAAGAAACTGATCCTCTTTCTCCAATTTGGGAAATCCACCAAAACTTTGATTGAATGCCTTGGATTCCTCTTGAGCTTTTTGGAGTGGAGGATTTGAGCTAGAAGGTTTTCTCTTGAGATTCAGGCTCTCTCTTTTTCGGATTTTTGATTTGTATTCTCTCCGTTTTTTCCTTTTTTTCAATGATAGTCTTCCCTTTTTATAGATTTCTTTCAAACCATTTTTGGAGAAAACTATCCGTTGGAGTGTACCTTGCAAAATATATCCGTTAGAAATAAAGTAAAATAGAAATATTACCGTTAGAGCTGATCTGGCATTTTAAAAATCCGTTTCTGACAGGTTGGAGTCGGCTCCAACTTTTCAGGTGTCGGCTCCAAGTCGTGTATCCAAAAATAGAAAGTTCTGAGTTCGTCGAGGAGTCGGCTCCGAAAAAGTTAAGTGTCGGCTCGCCATGGTCAAGTGTCGGCTCCAAAAGACGGTAAGTGTCGGCTCCAAGGTAGTCAAAAATTATACGTTCTGTCCCCGTGTCGGAGTCGGCTCCAGACACTGTAAGTGTCGACTCCGAGACTCTGGTGTCGACTCCGAAACTCTGGGTGTCGCTCCAGATCGTATCAAAAATCAGAAAGAATTTGATTGGCCATGGGGTCGGCTCCAGATTTCCTAGGTGTCGACTCCAGGTTCTGAATTTTGAAACTTACCTTTGGCACTTGATTCAAAATACGTTTCTAAATGCCTTTGATTAATCAAATAAATTTAAGCCCTGAAACACTTTAAATTCATCAGTAACACAATAAATATACTCAATTCCTTTATTAATCATCAAAATCAATAATTGGGTCAACAGGATCTTGGAGGGCCGAGGAGGGAGTTCCATAGTCATCTTCACCGTTAACTCTAACGATATTGGATCAGCCACATCAGATGCCCTCTCACCCCTGACGAAGCGGGCCCACCCCAGCAAGGCGAAAGGGGTGTCACCTCCAAGTGGCTGATCCCCACCTGCTTCCAACTGACACAGGCATGTGTCCTTGGGCGCGGCGATAATTTTGCACAGGCGATTTGGGGGATACAATGGGAAGCCTCTGCGTCCATGCGATCTTCGGAGATCGGCCTCGAGGTGGGGGTGCCTTCTCGAAGCCTACGAAAAGCTACCGCCATCATTGCTATCATGACGCTGACATCAGCGGTGTCCCGTCATTGGCCAAAGGCGAAATGCCCCACTGCCGGGCATCTACCGAGGTGACCCAGCCTATGGCAGGAGTCCACGTGGTTGAGCAGGCAAGGCAGGACAATTTGAAACTATTTAAGTCAGGCGAAGGGCCGGTTTCCATCACTTTGTTTTGACTGTCTCCGTCCTCCTCTGGCCTTCGACCTCTCCTACAACCCAAGAACCAGTCTCCGCCATTTTCCTCCACAAGTTAGCCCCCTATCCCTCCTAGACCTTCCTTTTCTTCTTTCGAACCCTCGCCATGGCCTCTTCACCCTCCTGGTCTTCTTCTATCGATCTCGAGGACCAATCTCTCCTTCGAGGCTTCACGTCTCTCATCTCCCGCTCCCTCGTGGTCCTCCGATCCGAGGACCGCAATCCAATCCTTTCACAATGAGCTCCTACAAGTTTCGGCGCAGAGGCGTCGGGCGTCTGCTGGCACCTCTCAAAGGGTGGGGGCGGAATCCCCACGGGGATCGCCTCCACGGTAACGGGCCAGGACCTGGCCAACCTCAGGGCCCATTACCAAATTCCTGGGGAAATAGGGCTCTTTAGACTGACCCCCGATGATAGGGTAGTATCCTCCCGACCTGGCAGAATAGCCGTGTATGAGGTTACCCTAAGGTTAGGTCTTCGCCTGCCCTTCCACCCTTTTTTTGTTAACCTTCTTGACTATTACTCCTTGACTCCCACTCAGTTGGTCCCGAACTCCATTCGGACCATATGCGCCTTCATAGTCCTTTGCCACCTCTATCACATTGCACCCCAACTTTCCCTCTTCCGCAACTTCTACACCCTCTGGCAGCAGGCAGGTTGGTGGGTGCTTCAGCCCCGACCCGTCCGCATCCTCAAGTGTTCCTCCCTTCTTCTGTCAAGGGATGGAAAATCTTGGTTCTTTTTTGCTGACCTTGACCAAATCAAGCCCGGGTGGGGGGACCCGGACCTTCAGCCCAACATGAACTCATCTATAGTCCCCGGGGGCAGAGAAGCACTGGGGCGGCTACTGACGGCCGAAATCCCACGGGGTCTCCACTCGGGGGTGGTAGTGCCAATACTTAGTCAATTTTCCTCCCCCTTTTTCTTTTCTTCTTTTTTTTTTACTAACTCCGACCGACGCTATGCAGTGATGAAGCTCCCGACTTCCAAGCATAGGAAGGCCGCCATCAAGAGGAAGAGGGCCCTGGAGGGGCCGAGCGAGGGGCAGCAGGCCCCAGCCCCTAAGCATCCAACAACGTGAGTTTCCCCGCCACTTGAGCGCCGAGAGCCTCCAACACACCGAAGGTGGATTTGATAGCCGACACCCCATCGGAGAGAGGAATGCCGACGGGCAGCCCCCGCACGCCGAGCCCGAGCGCACCAAAGCTGCGAGGGGATCAGGGTCGAACCGACCCTCCGCGGATTTTTCCTTATGAATGATGGGCACCGAGCGGAGCGGCTCATGTCCTAGGTCATCCTGCCCGAGTTCCAGGAGGAGCTCAGACATCTGGGGGCATCCAGGTTCTTCAGGGAGGCCTTCGCGGCCCTCATCCGGGTAAGTAACTCTTGCCCTTGGCTTCAAATACCTGATAGTTTGCATGACTGACTTTGAATGCAGGCAACAAACTCCCTGGCGGCTACTAGGGAGGTTATCGACGAGGGTGAGGCCATCATCCGCCAGGCCCAGCAGGGCACCGAGGAGGCCCTGGCCCGAGCCGAGGCAGCAGAAAGGGCCCTGGAGGCGGCGAGAATCACCATGCCGCCGAGGCAAGGGAGGCCGCTAGTCGAGCGGAGGCCGAATGCCAACCGAATCTGGTCAGCACTGAATCAGCTCGGCAAGGCCGAGAGCCTTGTTGAGGCCAAAAACATGCACATTGCCGAGCTGGATTCCATCGTCCGATCGGCAGAGGCCAGGGCCAAGTGTGCTGAGGAGGCCGAGAAGAGAGCAGCCTCCATGGCAGAGGAGAAGGAGGTGCGAGCCCGAGAAATAGAGGTTGCCGTCGAGGCCAGAGTCGCAGCGGCAGTGGAAGAGTTTAGGGCATCAGGCCACTTTGCTAACGAGCTGGTCGAAGCCAATGCGGACGCCTATCTTCAAGTGTTCCGCGACGCCAAGGAGAAGGTGGCCTGGGTCCTGGACCTCCCCTGCGCCATGGATATCGAGCCGGACCAAGGTCCGAGGGGGCCCCCTCTATGACAAGCCTGCGGCCGATCCTTGATTTTGCACTGTTTTTCCCTTTGTTTTTGTACTAAAGTCCAACTCAGTCGGCATTTTGTAAACACTTGGGAGCATCAATGAAATTATTTTTAGCTATCTGCAATGTGTCGTATATTTTTTTTTAAGTCCCCGGCTCACCGATGAGGGACCCCTAGGGGCCACGTCGACAGAGGGGTAGTGTTCGTCCCCTTAAGTGACCTCGACTTAGTTGCCACGTAGGGCCAAACTCCTAGGAGAGTAAAGTCGAACTCAGGGTTGAGCCTGGGGAACCGATGGAGCATCGGCCTTGGGATGCCAAGGTAGACTCAGGCTTCTGAGCACCGATGGAGCATCGGTCTTGGACTGCCGAGGTAGACTCAAGCTTCTGAGCACCGATGGAGCATCGATCTCGGACTGTCGAGGTAGACTCGGGCCTCTGAGCACCGATGGAGCATCGGTCTCAGACTGCCGAGGTAGACTCGGGCTTCTAAGCACCGATGGAGCATCGGTCTTGGACTACCGAGGTGGACTCAGGCTTCAGTACCAATGGTACATTGGTCTTTGGTGCTGATGGTACATCAGGCTTGCAATGCCGAGCTGACCTTGGGCTTTTGCTGGTGATACACTGGTCTTCAGTACCAATGGTACATTGGTCTTCGGTGCCGATGGTACATCGGGCTTGCAATACCGAGCTAGCCTCGGGCTTTTTGCCAGTAGTACACCGGTCTTTGGTGCCAATGGTACATTGGTCTTTGGTGTCGATGGTACATCGGGCTTGCAGTGCCGAATGGTACATCGGTCTTCAGTGTCTTGGTCTTCAGTGCCGATGGCACATCAGGCTTGCAGTGCCGAGCTGGCCTCGGGCTTTTTGTCGGTGGTACACCGGTCTTTGGTACCAATGGTACATTGGTCTTTGGTGCCGATAGTACATCGGGCTTGTAGTGTCGAGCTGGCCTCAGGCTTTTTCGGTGGTACACCGGTCTTCAGTGCCAATGGTACATTGGTCTTCGATGCCGATGGCACAATGGGCTTACAGTGCCGAGCTAGCCTCGGGCTTTTTGCCGATGGTACGCCAGTATTCGGTGCCAATGGTATATTGGTCTTTGGTGCCGATGCTACATCGGGCTTGCAGTGCCGAGCTGGCTTCGAGCTTTTGCCGATGGTACACCGATCTTTGGTGCCAAAGGTACATTGGTCTTTGGTACCGATGGTACATTAGGCTTGCAATGTTGAGCTGCCTCGGGCTTTTTGCCTGGTACACTGGTCTTCATGCCAATGGTACAATGGTCTTCGGTGCCGATGGCACATCGGGCTTGCAGTGCCGAGCTGGCCTCGGCTTTTTGCCGGTGGTTCACCGGTCTTCGGTGCCAATGGTATGTTGGTCTTTGGTGCCGATGGTACATCGGGCTTACAATGCCGAGCTAGCCTTGGCTTTTTTGCCGGTGGTACATCGGTCTTCAGTGCCGATGGTACATTGGACTTACAGTGCCGAGCTGGCCTCGGGCTTTTTGCCGGTGGTACACCGACTTCAGTACCAATGGTACATTGGTCTTCGGTGCCGATGGCACATCGGCTTGCAGTGTCGAGCTAGCCTGGGCTTTTTGCCAATGGTACACGATCTTCGATGCCAATGGTACATTGGTTTTGATGCCGATGGTACATTGGGCTTGCAGTGCCGAAGTAGGCCTCGGGCTTTTTGCTGGTGGTACACCGTGTTGGCCCATGGCAACCTAAGAGGGGAGGGTGAATTGAGTTCTTTAAAATTTTAACACTTTAAAACTATGTGCTTTGATATGAAAGTGCTTGAGTGCAATGTATAGATAAATGTTAAGTACAAATAAATGAGATAGAGAGAAAGAGACAAAGCACGGCAAACACAAAGATTTTATAGTGGTTCGGTGTTTCCAACACCTACGTCCACTCCCAAACAGCACTTGGGTCCACAATAATCCACTTGATTACAGTCGAGTTGTTTTACAAGCTCACAACTCAAACTTGTTTTTCTAATGTCACAACAAACCCAACTGGTTTTTTCGGGCTCACCAGCAAAACCCAACATAAGCTACACTTAGCTTACCCCAAGGTTAACAACCTCAACTATTCAATCCCCTGATTGAATTAGACAAACAGCAAATCAATTAAAAGTTTAAACAATAACAGCTCCTTAATTGAGCAAATAAGCAATGTAAGTAAATGGGAATAGAAAAGCCTGATTTTGAAGCAATGTAGGGCTTGAGCTTTTCTTCTCTTCTCCTTCTCTTTTGAATTGAATGGAATTAGAGTACTTGAAGAGATTTTGGTGAAGAAATAGTTGAAGATTTAGGGCTCTTCTCCTTCTTCTTCAAAACTAGGAAAATCCTTTGAAATAGCTCTTTGGCTCTTTTGGATTCCTCTTCTAACTCTCATAGTGGATAGGCTTTGGCTCAGAAAATTTTTGAAGAAGGATTTTTGATTTCTCCTTTTTTCTTTTGTTTCACTGTTTTTCCGTTCTTATTTTCAAATGATTCAATCCTATTTTATAGGCGTTTCAATCAATGAGTAGGTGAAAAATAGTCATTGGAGTTATCCTTGGATGTACCTTACCAAAAGAAAATATATCCGTTAGAGATTAGGTAAGAAAAATATATCCGTTGAAAACTTGAAAAATCTATTTCTGACGTGGAGGTGTCGGCTCCAGGTCTTCAGGTGTCGGCTCCAAATTGGGATCCTAAAAATAGTAATAAACGGTCCGTCAAGGTGTTAGCTCCAAGATTTGAAGTGTCGGCTCGGCGAGATCTGGAGTCGGCTCCAACTTTTTGAAGGTGTCGGCTCCACCAGTGTCCCAAAACATCACTCTATGTAACTGGTCTGGAGTTGGCTCCACACTCTACAGTGTCGACTCCAACTTTTCATGTGTCGGCTCCAAAAATTTAGGTGTCGGCTCCAAAGCATGCCAAAAATTAACACTGTTCTGATACTCTGGAGTCGGCTCCGAAGATTTAGGGTGTCGGCTTCAAGTTCTAAACTTACATAAATTCCATTTAAATTTAACTTGAAACTGACTTTCTAAGTAACATATTGATGAATAACCAATCTTAATTCCTGAAACACTTATCAAATTTATTAGAAACATAAGAATATACTCATGGCTTTTGTTAATCATCAAAATCAATAATTGGATCAACAATCTCTCCCTTTTTGATTATGACAAAAATATTGAGTATATTCATGATTAATTAGTGAGAGTTTTCAAAACAGAGAAGAGTTCTCATAGTTAAGCTCTCCCTGAATGAAGTAGCTCCCCCTATGATACTCAAATTAACATCTTTTCATTTTATCATTGTAATTCATACAATTAAGCTACAATCAAGCTCATTCAATGCTTGATACCAATTGATTAATGACATTCATTCAATTAAGTTCATTTAATGCTTGATACCAATTAATTAAATTCATTCAATGTATATATATATATCCCTTTTATGCATATACAATTATCATTTACTCCCCTTTTTTTAATCAATAAAAAGGTTAAGAAGATGTAAATAATGTAGATTAAAATCAATGTATTAAACATAAGTGAATCAACATTCAATTCAAGTTACTCAATATTAAGATTCAAAGATAGTAAATATTCATTAAAAGTATCAAAACATTACATGATAATTGAACTACAACAAAATGTTACTTCAATTAAAACATCAAAACATATTCAACTAAACATCAACTTCTAATTACATCAAAACATTAAAACTAAAATTCTAAAGACCAAATCTAAAAAGTCTTTGCAATTCTTCTAAAAT
>UESW01004839.1:62101-93830 GCA_900491605.1 Calamus simplicifolius
AACTAAATATTCAACACTTACTATCTTTTCTTCCACATTAACAAATTCATGCCTAGATGAATGATGTCGATACTCATTGCTTTTTGCTCTTTCACTTTGCAACCTACTCCATTCCTGAAATTCTGGAGAACTATACCTGCTGACAAAGGCATTCCAAGCATCTTTTTTTATGAATGGGTAGTACTTAGGAGGGTTGTTAAATAAGGATCGTCTATCTTCCAATGGATTCAAGAATTTTATCCTCAAGTTGCTCTTAAATTATCTCCATTTTGTACAAGCAGATGACAAAATATGTTTCTTTTCTTCAAATGGCACATTATAAGTTTTCTACAAAAACATAGAAATACATAAGAGCATACTAATGAAATCAAAATTTAATTAAAAAAATAAGAAAAAACTCACCTTTAATTGAATCCAAATTTTGTTTTTCAGTTCTTCAAGAACTGAAAGCCAATTTTTGAAATCAATAGGAACAATGGTTCTGGCAATAATACCTATATAACTTTGCATTTTTGTATTAACCTTCCCTAAAGATTGTCCTCTTCTATGGTAAGTCACCTCCTTTACTTCTCCATAAGACCTAGCTTTTACTACTCTAGGCATAGTTGTTGGATCCCTTTTTCTTTTGACCTTTTCCACACTTGACGTGGGTCTTCATTCGCAGTCAGTAACCTGTATAATAAGAGTAAATTAGCATTATTTTAACAAAAATCATAATATATAAAAATAAATATAATGAGATAACTAAAACAAGCAAATATAGGATTAACAAAGCTATTACCATTTCATGTTAATTATTGGCAATCCAAGTACCGTCACTATCATCTCGCACATAAGATAGATGAGAATTATCCATAATATCAAAAGACTGTATATCAAACAATGATCTGATAACACAATGTACTAATACCGTATCACCTAACTGATCATCATTTGAATAACCATTAAACATGTGCCTTGAGTTTGGAACTACAATCGACCAAGCTGGATTATTTCCATCTTCTACATAAAACACTTGCTGGGCATTAGTTGGCAAAATAAAAGAATATGACTTATGTCCGATTTTGGTAAGATCAACAAATGTGCATCTAAATTCATCTTATTTAACTCAACTGGAGCTCTCAACCCACTGACACTTAAAAATTACCACCTTAAATTCAATATAATCAAGTTCCCATATATCCTGAAGAACCCCATAAAAGGATATGTTTGAAATTATCGGATTCTTATCCTTCGAGCTATACTAGACACTTGCATTATTTTAGCAGTTAAGGTGATACCACTATTCTGAACACATCTGGTACTATCATATTTTTGGGTGTAAAATCGAACTCCATTTATAAGATATCCATCATATCTTATCACTTGGGATTGGGGTCCATGAGATATGCACCTCAGTATATTAGAAATTACGTTACTGGATTCTTTAATTTCAGACGCAACCTACATTCATTTTTAAATTCAGCAACATAAATAATAGTTAAGTATAAACAAATGATAATCTCCTAGAAGATGCCAAGTACATATTCTTATACCTTTTTACGCAACCAATTTATGAACGCTCGATCATGCTCATCCTGAAGTCACTTTTGTCTTCTTGTTTTATTTGAATTAGCTACCTTCAATTCTTCCATTTATTGCCCGTATGTTAGAACTTATTTAGTTATGACCACATACTTTAAAAATAAGAACATTTAATGAGACTCAAATAACATGTGATGGGTCTGACTTACTCATTGATGGAATCCTAACAGCTTTCATATTTGACAAGTACTTTGAACAATATTCTACAGCTTCTTCGGCAATATAACATTCTGCAATGCAACCTTCTAGCCTATTGCGATTGCGTACATATCCTTTTAAGATCTTCATGAATCTTTCAAAAGGATACATCCATCTTAAATAAATTGGTCCGTATAACTGAACTTTGCATACAAGATGTACTGTTAAATGAACCATTATGTCAAAAAGTAAAGGAGGATAATTCTTTTCCATCAGACATAAAGTCTTCACAAGTTCTTATTGTCGCAAACTGAGATTGCTTGCAAAGTGCATTGAAGAACAAACTTAGTCTAGTTATTATGGATCTCATGTTCTTATTCAACAATCCTCGCAATGCCAATGGAAGAATTTGTTGGATCAAAGTATGGTAATCATAAGATTTTAGGCCATAAAGCTTCAATTCTTCCATAGAAACACAATTTCTTAAGTTAGAGCAGTATCCATCTAGAACTTTAAGTGCTGATAATATTTTATAAAATTTGATTTTTTTAGTCTTAGAAAGTGTGTAACTTGCAGCATGCAAATATGTCCTTTTTTCACCCACTATTGGCTGTAGCTCACTTTGAATTCCTAGATTTACTAGATCTAAACAATTGTTTTGTCCATCCTTTGACTTTCCAAGTATATCAAGAAGGATTCCCACGATGCTCTCACATACGTTTTTTTCAATATGCATCACATCTAAGACATGACGTACATAAAAAAACTTCCAATATTCAAGATCAAAAAATATTAACCTTTTTTCTATGCAAGTTTAGACTTTGCCTTTGAAACCTTGTCCTTCTTTTATGAATTCTCAACATGCACTGCATTTGTTTGCTTTTTTTCATACATATAATTAATATTTTTGATTTTTTGTAAAATTTCTATTTCAGTTAAAGGTTTAAGCTCAACATCAAACTCTTGACAACCATTAAATGCCTTTTTTGCTCTTCTATATGTATGATTTCTATGCAAAAATATCCTATGACCTTAGTACATATTTTTTCGACTATGTTTCAAGTATACACTGTGTATTTTCAGCACAAATTGGGCAAGTCAAATAACCTTTAACATTGCAGCCACTCAAATTTGCATATGCGGGAAAATCATTCATTGTCCATAATAATACGGCCTTTAAGGTGAATATCTCTTGCAAATATGCATCATAAATTTCAACACCGACATCTCATAGCATTTTTGAATCATCAATAAGTGGTTGCAAGAAGATGTCAATATCATTTCCCGGCTGCTTAGGACCCGATATCAACAAGGTTAACATCATGAATTTTTGCTTCATATACAACCATGATGGGAGATTGTAGGTAATAAGTACGACAGGCCATGTACTGTGATAACTACTTAAGGAGCTATGTGGATTTATTCCATCTGCTGCAAGTGCCAATCGGAGATTTTGTGGCTCACATGCAAAATCAGGCCATTCGTGGTCTATTAATTTTTATGTTGTATCTGCTGGATGTCGAATGTAATTGTCAACTTCTCTTTCACTGGAATGCCATGTCAAATCTTTCGATATTTGACGAGTACCACACATTTTTCTAAACTTGGGTATGGGGGGAAATACCATAGAACTTTTGCCGGCATGCCTACTTTTGGATGATTGGATCTTTAGGAATCTTTCATCTTGATTCAGAACAATTTGGATATACATCAACATCCTTGTTTGCATTTCTATACAATATGCAATCATTTGGACATGCGTGTATCTTTTTATATTGCATTCCTAAGGCGCACAATGTCTTTTTTGCTTCATATATTGATTTTGGCATCAAATTTTCTTTTGGAAGCACATCACCCCAAAAGCTTAATATCTCATTGAAACTTGTATCGCTCCATCTATATTTTGTTTTAAAGTTGTATAATCGTACAAAAAAAGCTTAGTGAACCCACAACAACCAGTGTATAAAGGTCGCTCAGCATCATCCAACAAGTCAACGAATTTCTTTGGATTACGTTCAAATAGATCTCTGGATGCTTCAACAATTTCCACAGCATTGATATCATCATTGTATTGAAGGCAACATTCTTCAAGATTTAAGGTACACTTGTCTTCCTCAACATTACATATATTTTCGCCATGCCATGTCCATACATCATAACTTGTGTCGATACCATTACAAAAAAGATAATCTTTAACCATTGTCATATCATGAACTTTCATATTCCCATATTTTATGCATGGACATTGTATAGAACTAGGGTCACCTAAATTTCTTTTAACATAAATCAAAAAAACTTCGACACCATTCTCGTATCTTTTTGTACGTCTATCAGCAGAGTACCATGACTTATCTAGTCTATTTAAATTCAAAAAATACTAGTAGTTAGTTAATTAAATCAACAAATATAATTAATTTTATCTAACAAACTAATTAAATTTATCAAACCACATATAATTAAAATTTTTGAAAGATGACAAGTAAATTAAAAAGATAAATAATAACTTAATGTGGTTCGGCTTCCTTTACTTTGTCATCAATCTTTTTGGACTTACTTTTCATGCCTGGTGAACCCACCATCTATGTTCCTAAAATGGAAAAGATATTATATTCAGAAACATATAAATTCTCTTCCAAACTCTTTCTAAAATCCCAGGATATGTCTCATCTAAATTAGTTGAATAATTATAGCAGCAATACTCATTAAAAGTGATAATGATCTCACCATGTTCATTTATTTCAACTATTATACTTGTGGCATTCTGGTATTATATGTGGATAATATGATTATTGATGTGGATGACCTAGATTGCATTACATTTCTAAAATCCCAGGATAAAGAAGTGGCCATGAATCTATAACTAGTAAGTAATTATGTTATTATCATGTCCTTAGAACAGAATATGAATCAGGTGTGGTTATGATTTAGGAAACAAGTATTCCACATCCTAAACAAAAATGCATGAATCAAGTTATGAGATCATTTTTCTATTTTTTTAATGCTCAATTTAAATGGTAAGGATTAATTGCATCTTAATTCAGACTTTTTTATTTAAAAAAATTAACAATCACCTTATTTTTTAAAAAAAGAAAAAAAATGGCCTGATGGGCTGGATCGAGCCCAAGCCCAGCCCATCCAGGCCAGCAGATCCCCTGTTTCGCAGCCCCTAGTTCGTTCACCCGAACGAGGGGAAGGTGCCGGCAGCCTTGGCTGCCGCCGCCACCTCTCCCGGGTGTGCCTATTCGGCTATCGACGATCGGCCTAATGCCGGCCAGTGGCGGCACCCCTTCCTATTTTTTTCTTTCC
The DNA here is from genome assembly GCA_900491605.1 of Calamus simplicifolius. Taxonomy (NCBI): domain Eukaryota; kingdom Viridiplantae; phylum Streptophyta; class Magnoliopsida; order Arecales; family Arecaceae; genus Calamus; species Calamus simplicifolius. Next base: position 67,130 of record UESW01004839.1, read on the forward strand.
TTGCCTCTCTTCTTCTTCTTCTTCGTCTGCTCCTCCTTCCTGAGCGGCGGCACGACTGGCCTCCTCCGGCCGGTCGAACCCCATAGGACGTCGCACGAACATCGATGGGGGCTGCCGCCCATGGCCCAAGCCCGGCTAGCCGACGGGCACCGTCGGGTCCGAGCCAAACACGGAGCCGGTTCGGCTCTTGTAATAGATCGTCTGGTGGTGGCATGATCAGCCTCCTTGGCCGGTCGAACCATACCGAATGCTGCACAGACGCCAGTGGGGGCTGCCGCCCATGGCTCGGACCTGGCGAGCCGATGAGCACACTGCCGGGCCCGAGCCAAATTGGATCTAGTCGAGATGCAATCCGGCCCTTTCACGGCCTCTCTCCCTCTCCCTCTCGATCAATCTTTAGATTAAAAAAAAAGAAAGATTACCTGCAGTTGAATCAGCCTAGTGAATCAACCTAGTGAAGAGATAGCAAACAAACCCTAATCCTGTGTGGTGATGGAGTCTTTGTAAACCAAACTTTGATGGTGGTGGTGGTAAGTCTCCTCAATCTTAATCCTACTTGGTTGCCGATGGAGTCTCCGCAAACGAAACCCTAATATAGAACAAAACTACAGCGGGATATCGAGGGTTTCGTTTAAGAAAAAAAGAGGAAGCGAATTAGGAGGAGAAAAAAAGATAAATTTTTAGTTTTATATTAGACTACGTCTTAATTAGAAACGTAGTCTTTTATTATAAAATAATATAAGACTACGTCTTAATTACAAACGTAATCTTTTTATATTATAAAATAATATAAGACTATGTCTTATTTAAAAACGTAGTCTTTTTATATTATCAGATAATATAAGACTACGTTTTATTTAAAAACGTAGTCTTTTAATTTGTAAAAAATTTTGAAAACGTAGTCTTAAACATTAGACTACATTTTTTATGAAAAATGTAATCTTTTTCCTAAAATCTACTATAGTCTATTTAACTTTTTGTAGTAGCGTGAAACCATGCAATTCCTTCTACTTTGCTACTTGAGTATCTAGTATCATCTCCTCCTGTAAGCCTCCAAGTTTCCTTGGCTTTGGATTAGTCCGTCCTACTTTTGAGCCAAGTACTACCCTTTCTTCATCTGGTGGACCGGATCCAAGCTTGGGTGGGTCCACACCGAATGCTTTACACATATACTTCGATGTTGGTTCTTGCTATTATTCCACCTGATTTCCTAGAAGAGTCCATTTGTCAAGGCATGGTGGTTTGTGCCATAGCATTAGGAGTTATGTTTCTAATGGACCATGGGTATCTTGAAACTCTTTCAGATCAGAAGATGGAAAATGCCACATTTCCTACTTATGTACTATCTGTTTAGTGTATGTTAGTCCTCTTTAAGAGGAACCATGCACCAAGTGGAAGCCTCTTCACTCAAGACTGATGGGCTAATAAGGAGGCTTGAAGGTCTTCAATTTAAGGTTGAGAGGACCAAGGTAGCATCAGTGGTAGAGGTGAAGAGACCGAAGATGATGGATAAAAAGGTTGCAGTGAAACTGGGAAAGGTGGCAAGGCCTAAAGCAAGGGTGACCAAGGTAGAGGCCAAGATTGCTGAAACGAATGTAAGAGCATGGGCTACTGAAGCCAAGGTGGCAAAGACCCCTGCAAAGATGGTTTCAGCTGAGGTGCATCATCTCTTTGTTGAGAAGGACAGAGAAAAGGTGATGCAGGAGTTAACAAAGTTTATGATGATCCTAATAGATTGCACTGACAAAACTTACCCCCTAATGTTGTCAAGTATCATAATAGAAATTGTGACTAGGCATAGAGACCTTGACTTCTTATCTTTGAAGGCTACAAAGAAGGCCGAGGTAGTGGAGGCAATTGTGGATATGGTTTAATCTATTATTAAGGTTAGTATGGAGAAAAGCAATGCTCCTATGGTCGAAGCTACTACGATTATCGACTAGGCTATGGCTCTAGTCATTGAGATGGTTCTAACTATGATAAGGTTGTCGATGATGGTCGAAATGGGGTCACCAATAGTGGCCATCTCTCAGAAAGAGGAGAAAGAGCAAGAAGAGATCTCACATCATTTTAGGATGTATGGGATGACCTTCAGTCCCAGTTCCTCTTAAGATCCTTCGATCTTTATTATGTAGCCTTTTGCAAGCCTTTACTTTTTTTTTTTTTTTAGCTTTCTCCTTTTTTCTCTCTCTTGTCTTCTTTTTGTTTGTAGATGCAAAACCTCCAAAAAGGTTTAATGAATCAAGTAACTTCTTCACTCAGCAGGATTTGCTTGGCTTTTTGGTTATGTGAATGATTAAACTATTTTATAGAGGAGCTTTGGGCACCTATTTCATAAAAGCTTCCCATGCTAGTGTGGCATCAAAGGTATTTCCTTGATGAGTTAGCAAGCCATTATTGTGTACGCATTGGATATTTTATGTGCAGGGGCCCAAAACATTTTCTTGTGGAAATAGTTTGTATTATCATTCTCTTTTTAAAATAAAGTTATCATTTGCCTCATGTACATCATAGACTGAATAGTATTCTAACTTTATTTTGTCTATTCTTGTTAAGGATGTTAATCTTACCTATACATCCAAATTCATGGCTTGTGAAGTTTTTTTTTTTAAATAGGAAAAATATGAAAAATATGAAGATTATGAAAATACATCATGACCATTTTAGATAATTTGATAAAACATTTTCATAAATATACCTCAAATAAAGCTTTTGATCAAAAGCTATAAATTGGATTTTTTTCTAGTATTTTTTTATTTTTTAGATAAGTCAAACTTTTTAGCAAATAATCCAAACTTATCCGAAAACTCTTTCTACTTCCCAGATATGCCTTTTGGCCTTTAACAATAAGTACAAATAGGGCGACATCTGATGACTTCTATGCATTATATCAGCTTTGTATTCTATATCTACATTTGACTAAAGATTACCATAGTTGCCCCCAATATATGTTTTTATTGTTAATAGGTTATAAGTTAAATATTAAATGCTATGGTTGGATAGGTTATGTTTTACCATTTTCATTGCATGTTTTAAATGATATAGTTGCAAAACAAAGGGTTAAAATAGGTAAATCAAACCTACAACTAATACTTAGAATAATACTAAGAAAATATATATATATATATATATATATATATAATGACTTCAATTTAGGATGCTTATTTATTTTTGTATGTTTTATTAATATAACTCAACTCAACTCATCTAAGCCTTTCCCAACTACATAGGGTCGGCTACATGAATCTACTTCCTCCACTCTACTTTATTCAGGACTAAGTCGACATTCAAATTACAAATAGCTATATCTTTTTAATTATTTCTATCAATATTAGTTTAGGCCTACCTCTATCTCTATCCTTATCATGGATTGTTAAAAGATCACTCTTTCTAACTGAAGCATTTAAAGGTCTTCGTTGTATATGTCCAAACCACTGTAATCTATTTTCTCTCATTTTATCTTCAATTGGGCCTACTCCTATCATTTCTCTTATATGTTTATTTCTAATTTATCTTTTAAAGTTTTATCATATTATTAAATGAAAAAGAACTATGCCCTTAAAGATTTTGCTTATAAAATTTGACAACTAAAAATTTAGATATATAATCTGCATGTGTTTCACTATGTACTAAATATTAGATGTTGTTGTGGGCAGATCCATGTACAAACCATGATCCAAGCCCATTTATAAGGTTTCCAAGGCATACATGCATTGCTATGAAATTAAGAGGGTAAGTTGTTATCAATGTAATTTAAAACTAATAAATATTTTAATTGAGCTTAATGTTAACAAATTAATTTATTTTTAAGAATATATTTAAGAATATATTTGCAGATATATGAAAGGAACTCAATCATTTAATAAGAAAAACTTTTGCAGACATCTCTGTCAAGCTTAAGCACATAGCTTAAATATTCTTTTATAATGACAATCAATTTTTAGTTTATTTTGATTGTTTTAAATCATATTTTTTGACACAGCATTTAATAGAATATTTTAAAAGAAAATATGTTACTATTGCTATCTACCCATGCCCTAAGTGGTTTTGAATATAAGCTCATCCACTCTATTGTTTCTTATTTATACATATATTTTTACATTTAATTATATGAATCCATTTCGTCACATATACGAATGATTTCTTTATAGTGATAGGGAACAAATTAACCATAACATTCTTATTTGTTGTTCTATTCTCTTGCTATAGAGTCTTTGGATATCCTGTGCATGACCACAAACTTTGATGACCTTTGAAATTAACGATGATTTGCAATCAAATACTGAGAGCACAAACATTTGATTACTAAATATTCAGACCTAATAAGTATATATTAGCTTTTTATATTTGTTATTAAGTATTTAAAATACTTTTTAATTTTTTTAAAATATAATCTTAGATTAATAAGTAGAGTGGAATATCATAGACAGGAAGATTAATTCTTAAGAGACCCTTGTAGAGCCGTTTGCTTGATTTTCTTTCAAATATATATTTATATGTAGAATTTGAAGAAGATTAGTCTTAAATATTTGCTCAGTTTCCTTCCAATATCTCAAAAAATATATATTAAAAAATAAAAAATTAAATAATATATATTCCTGATAAACTATTAATTCGAAGATTAATTAATTTGAATGTATTTATTAGCATATTTGTTTCAATATGTACTTTTAAAATAGTATGACTATAGTCATGCAATCCCCATTTTTCATTCATGAATTTTAGATTACTTAAAAGGTAATTAGGCTTTTAATTGTTAAATAATATATTTGCATTCTAGAACAACAAGAGCTTCTCACATTTAGCGTCTAAATCCAACACAGAATATTTTGAATTGATTCCACTTTAGGGCGATAAATGATGTCAATGAATTATAAATGGATTATATTAATTTAAGAGTATCAACAAAAGCTTAACTTATTTATTAATCGTATAAAAAATCTAGACCCAAATATGATTTGTGTTACTTGACACAACCCATACAATCCATTTGATAGTTAGGTCATGTTGGGATTAATATAAATGCATGATCTATTTTCTATCTAATCTAATACTTATTCAATCATAAAACAATTATATATCCATAATTATAACTAAATCATAAACAAAAACTTTTCCATTCAAAAAAAAAAAGAGAGGATCAAATTGAGATTGGTTGTGACACATTTGAGAGAAAATTAGAGATATAGGGTTAGGGTTGTAACTTGTGAAAATACATCTATCTAGCACAACTTAAATTATACACCGATCTATTTTCATTCATTGGATCTTGCATGATGACAAAATAATAATTTTGGTAGCTAAAAATTAAAGGATAAAATTAAGTTAGATAAGTTAAATAGGCCTAGCAGATCTTATTTCTTAATCAGATTAATTGCAAGTCAATTGTGAATTAGTCGATCAACTTGAGATATAACTTATTTATTAATCATATTTAATAAATCAATCCAATTTCGATCCGAACCTATAATCTAAGATACATATCCAATTGGATGCTTTGGGATTTCTTTAAGAATTAGTAGATTACCATGGCACCTTTATTCACAACAAGCCACAGAGAGTGAAGATGCATGAGAGAAACTATTTTTTGGCGAATCAGAAAGAATAATATTTAGGCTATTCTTTGGCAAATCATGAGGAAAGAATAATATTTAGGAGGAATATATAAAGTGAAGTTGTGAAATGTTCTCTCTCTTAAAAGAAAATTATATTCTCTTCTTGGATGTGACAGTAAAATAACTGGAAGAAACACGAATAAATCACAGCATAATATCCAACTTAAGGGTCCACTGGCGATTTCAAATTAAGAGCTGTTAGCCCACTTAAAACCACCAAAAATAATCAATTTTTGGTAACGGTTTTCATAATTGAGTCTCCTTTCCCTTCTCTCGGGAAGACAAAAATTGGGTCCATTTTATGTACTCAAAATGAATTCAAATAAAATCAAGTTTGGTCTCCTTTTGCTTCCTGACTTTCATTGAATAATTTGGACAGGTTATTTGTAGTAAAGGTCAAGAAGAAAAGAAAAGGGTGGCCAATATAAGAAGTAATGAGGGATAAAATGAGGATGAAGGCAGCAGATCCTCTATAACCCAAGTTGTTTATTAGTTGTCTTTGATGCAGGCCAAGTTGTGCATCCAAAAGAAGTCTGCCATGTAGACTAGTTATAGAATTTCCTACAACTGGAGTTATAAAAAGATTGTTGATCGATACATGGCTGGTTAGCTTGTGGCCTACATAAGATATATTCTAATTTCAACCTGATTATAAGCAAGATAGTTTTGATTGAAATTTTTGATGCAATTTATGCATGACTTGGCCTCGCACACAGCCGCATCTCCTAGGACCATACATTAGAATAAAGTTATAGAAATTCTTGGATTTTCCCAATGCATAACCAATCTCTGGACTAAATATCTAACAGCATAGGCTGTTACAAAAAATAAAAAGCAAGGGTCAAACAATAAGTAGAAAATATTTATATAAAACAAATTAAACTAGTTAGCAAACTTTGATTAGGGTGGCTTAAAGAATATGTACACCTAGCATATATTATAAATATGTAGATAAGATTCTCTCTTCCTTCTTTGTGAAGAAAGATGAGAATCTCTGTTCGTCAACCATCCCAATAAATTGCTTGCAAGAAAACTTGCATGATTTCAAACAGTATATTTTTTGCATACCGAATCAACATACATATCATAATACTAAACACACTCATCTCGACATATCACCAAGTCATCATGGAATGAAACTTGTTGCCGCCGGGATCCGTCCTTCGACTCGGGCGCGGTCGATCTCCAGGGAGAGGGGTGCGGCGGACCTGCAAAAAGAAGCCCACACGCGGAGGGACGCTGGGGGTGGTCCTCCGCGGGAGACCCTCCGACGCTCAAGTCAGTGGAGAAGAAATCGGCGATCAACCAGACAGTGGGGAGGTGGATCTCTCCGGGAGACCTCTCCGGGGACGGCCAATCGGAGGCTCCAGAGGGCGGGAGCACCGACGAGCTGCCGGGAGAGAGGAGAGTGAGAGTGGGGGCGCAAGACGCTCAAGTGTGCGTACAGAGTTGCGTACCTGGGGGAATGTGTGAGACTGATATTTATAGACTGTTGTTTGGGTCTTGAGCGCCTTCTGGAAGGTTCGGAGGTTGTTACGATATGGAGACGGACAGAATCAGGCTGTTGTGGGGCCGTTAGAATCCGTATCTTGTTTATTCAGAGATTGATGGCCGGGAGAGCTCCTTGACGCCTCGAGATCTGGTTGAGAAGGCCTGGGGCGGTTATGATAGGCTTTAGGCCACGTCCCGACATGATTCCTTGTCTAGGATGCCGTTTCGATAGGCTTGGGGTCTCCCGCCTCAAGTTCCGCGGAGGTAAGTGTTAGGTTTCGGATTGCAAATGAAGCCGAGCTACGGAGGCCCGGAAGGGCCGATCTAGAGAAGCCCGGAGGGAGCCGAGCTATGGAAGCCCGGAGGGGGCCGAGCTACGGAAGCCCGGAGGGAGCCGAGCCACGGAAGCCCGGAGGGGCCGAGCTAGGGAAGCCCAGAGGGGCCGAGCTACGAAAGCCCGGAGGAGCCGAGCTATGGAAGCCCGGAGGGGCCGAGCTACGGAAGCCCGGAGGGAGCCGAGCCACGGAAGCCCGGAGGGGCCGAGCTATGGAAGCCCGGAGGGGCCGAGCTACGGAAGCCCGGAGGAGCCGAGCCACGGAAGCCCGAAGGGAGCCGAGCCACGGAAGCCCGGAGGGGACCGAGCTATGGAAGCCCATAGGGGGCCGAGCTACGGAAGCCCGGAGGGGCCGAGCTACGAAAGCCCGGAGGAGCCGAGCTATGGAAGCCCGGAGGGCCGAGCTACGGAAGCCCAGGGGCCGAGCTATGGAAGCCCGGAGGGAGCCGAGCTATGGAAGCCCGGATGGGATGAAGGGAGGAGGTTAGCCTTAACCGCCTCGTACGGATATTAATGTAATGACGATTTTACCCCTCAACACATGCCCTCCACTCCCTAGTTCGAAGCGTAGGTTCGAGCATAGGGAGTACAAGTTCGAATGGCGCATTTCAGATGGGACGTCTTGGCTTGGACAGCTTGTGCAATGATGCCCTAATTAATGCGACGGGGCCATCCTGCCTTCGGGGCCAAGGCTCCCTCGCGAGTGACGGCTGGGATTGCGCCACGCTACGGAACCCGATCGATCGGGCGTTTGTCGAGGTGATTCGGGACGCCTAGGATGAGACGCCCCACCTTTTTAGGGAGGCTTTCTTGGCGGAGAAGCTAAGTGACGGCCGTACTGCGTATATATATGTGTGCGCGTGCGCTCGGCGTCTTCTCGTTTTGCTTTCAAAAAGGGTTCTGGCCTTCATCTTCCTCGACGCTTATTGTTTTCGTTTGGTACCCCTTTCAATGGCGATGAGCCCCGACGATGTGGCCTCCGAAATCGTTGCCGAGGACCTGGGGAGGATTCATCAGCGATATGGCTGGCCCTTGGACGTCGTCCTACGGGTGCCGGAGCCCGATGATAGAGTTACCCGGGATCTAGAGTCCGGGGTCTTCATCTACGAGGATAGTCTGAAGGCGGGTCTTCGTTTTCCTCTCCACCCCCTGGTGAAGGAGATCATGACCCATTACAATATCAGCCCGCCAATGGTGGCCCCGAACAGTTGGCGGAATATCATCGGATTCATCTCGATGTGCCACCAGATTCGGATCGTAGCCACTCTTCCCCTTTTCCGCACTTGTTACCACCTGATTCCTGGGAGGAAGTCGGAGTGGCCCTATATCGGGCCCCGGAGATCCTTCAACGTTATCGCGGATAAGCCCTCTTCCATCAAGGGGTGGAAGAGCCGGTTTATTATCGCGGAGGGGAATGTCGGTTCCGATTTCCCTCGGCGATGGGGGGATGTTGCAAGGGATGCGGAGACACATCCGGCTTTGTCGGCGCAGGAGGAGAAGGACTTGGACGTCCTCTGCAACGGGCAGGTGTTTTCGGCTAACGACCTGCTATCGGAGGGGGCCCTCTTCGCAGCTGGGCTCAGCCCCCTGGACCCGCAAGGTGAGTCTCTTTCGTGCCGTGTATCTTTTTCGATTAGTGTGCTTGATTCTGAGTATATGTGCTCTATTCTAATAGCTGCAAGGTCGGCGTTGTCAAACCTCTCCAAGAGGAAGAGAGGGAAACGTCCCGGGGAAGGTAGCGGCGCGAACAGTGGCCGGCCCGTAAAAAGGGCTCATGCTTCCGCGAGGAGTCCGCCGGATGCCGGGGCAGTCATGGCAGAAGCGCCGGGGGCGAAGGAGAGCCCGGGGAGGGCGGTTATGGCCTCCGACCCTCTCGTGTTGGAGATATCGGACAGCTCAGATGAGGCTCCGATGGCTCATCCGACTGCGTCTCCCATGAAAGAGGAAACAGCGGCGGATTTAGAAGAGGGGATTGTTGCTGAGGAGGTTGCCGTCCCCGCAGGATCGCCACTGGCTCCAGCAGGAGAGGAAGAAGTGGCGGCCGCAGCCGGGGAGGTTCAGGGGGAACTTTCTCTCGGTCTCTCCGCAGGGGAGCACGGCAGCAGCGAGGCAGGTCAGATTGAGACTTCGGGGGAGCCTGCGGAGGAGACGCAAGTGGTGGAACAGGCCGGGATCTCGGAGGGCCCGATGGCGGAGACACAAATGGTGGTGATCGAGGAAGGGGCGTCGAAGGGGGAGACGCAGCAAGGCGGGAGCTCCGCATTGGGAGCTTCTTCGAGAAAGGTTTTGGGGAGGCTGGCGCTTGGGCTGGCTGAATTATCTGAAGAAACCCAAGCCAGGGCCTTGGTAGAGGAGGCCGGGAGGCTAAAGGTCTCTCAGGTGGAGGCCGCCCAGGCTGGTCCTTCGGGCGGGGTTGGCCCATTCGGCAGCTCGGATGCTAGTATCGAGGAGGCGTTCTCTGCCATGATAAGATCGGCCTTGTATCTGGGCGCGGATCCTTCAGCGGACAAGTTTGCCGACCTGGGGTTGGTCGACGTTGCGTTCGGGCAGCAAGGCGTGGCAGAGAGTATCCATCTTCTTCCCGACATCGATAACACGACCTTGATGAGGATGACCCGGGCCTATGCCTCGCGGGTGAGTTACTTTTCCTGCGCGATAGATGTTTCTCGATCGACCCCATCGTGGGCTCTTATTCAATTTTTGCCTTTGCAGAGTGTTTTGCTTTCCCGGGCGATTTGCTGGCGCTTGAGTTTGGCGACGGGGGCCAGTGTCCAGGCCCTGAGGGAGAATGTCGAGCTCCAGTCGCGGGTGAAGGTGTCTGAGCAGTTTGAAGAGCTCATGGATACGATGGACAGGAACTTGAAGGGGGCAAGGGTGGCACACCAGGTCGCTCTGGCTGAAGTGTCCAAGCATAAGCGCAGGGTGGAGGAGTTAGAGGAACTCCTGGCGAAGAACGACAATGCGTGCCTGGAGTTGGCCAGGATTGAGTCAAAGCATTCCTTGGAGGTGAAGGCGATGCAGAAAGAACATAATGAGAGTATAGGTCGGCTGGGGAGAGAGGCTGCAGACGAGAGGAAGCGTTTAACCAGGATGCTTGGCGAGGTGGAGGAGCGACTGAAGCGCCGCGATAGCGAAATTGCCCATTTGAAAGAGAGTGCTAAGTGGCAGCAAGGGGTGATAGCTCGGGTGAACAACGAGCTAACCCAAGCTCAGGAGGCAATTGGAGCCAAGCAGTTGAAGATCGGCAGTCTGCAGGAGAGAGTTGAGCTGGTCGGGGCTGATAGGACAAGAGCCAGACGTGAGGCTGAAGAGTTGGCCCAGAGGTTGGCCGAGCGAGAGGGGGAGGTACGCTCTTATTTTACCCTTTCTGTTTTTCCCTACTGGGTTCTCGCAATGCTGATTTGATTTTGGGTCTTTCAGATGGCGAAGATGGAGTCGGAGGTTCGGGCTCTTCAAGGTGAGCTCGCGTCCGCTCGCAATAGGAGCTCGGAGCTCGAGACGCGGGCTAGCGAGCTCGAGGAGCAAAACGTCATCCTGAAGGCCCAGGTGATTGAGGCTAAGAAACAGACGGCGGAGGCCAAGACGCAGCATGCCATACTCAGGGGGAGGCAAGACGCTATCAGCGTTGACGCCTTCCATCATGGGAAGGAGGAGTGCAAACAGCAGATTCTCAGCGAGCACCCGGAATGGGACCTTTCTTTTCTGAGCGCTGAAGATCCTGATGATGGCGAGTCTGAAGAAGAGGACGAAGACGAATATGTCGACGTTTCTGACGCCGAACTTGGCACCGCCCCTGGTCCCAGCGAAGTTGCAGTTTCTGAGGGACGGTCGCACACTGCAGCAGAGGGGGTAAAAATGTCAGAGAAGGGCGAGTCTAGCCGCGCTTCTGTAGGTGCTACTGAGGGCTCCTCCAAAGCTGGTGCGGCTCCCGATCCTTAGGGGTCATTCATGTATTTCATCTTTTAGACGTTAGTCAGACGTTTCTTAATAAACGGATTTTCCGTTTCCACTTAGGCGTTTTCCTTGTGTGACCTTGTTGTTGTTTCCGCCTCGATTGTGAGCGACTTGTGGTTTACTGACGCCCTTTGGTCACTCTTACCTCGAGATTGAAGGAAACACACCGGCTAAACCCGATGGGCAAACCGGGTCGGCCTGGGCCGACGAAGAATAATAGGTCGGCTGGAGCCGACAGGCGAAAATAGGTCGGCTGGGACCGACAGGAAAAGTAGGTCGGCTGGGGCCGACAGGTAATGTAGGTCAGCTGGGGCCGACAGACAATGTAGGTCGGCTGGGGCCGACAGACGAGATAGGTCGGCTGGGGCCGACAGGCGAAATAGGTCGGCTGGGGCCAACAGACGAGATAGGTCGGCTGGGGCCGACAGACAAAATAGGTCGGCTGGGGCCGACAGACGAGATAGGTCGGCTGGGGCCGACAGGCGAAATAGGTCGGCTGGGGCCGACAGACAAGATAGGTCGGCTGGGGCCGACAGACGAAATAGGTCGGCTGGGGCCGACAGACGAGATAGGTCGGCTGGGGCCGACGAGCGAAATAGGTCGGCTGGGATTGACAGACAAAGTAGGTCGGCTGGGGCCGACGGGCGAAAAGGTCTTCGCGCCTTTTACCATTCTGCCAATGCCCTGCTGCTCCGCAGGTGATTCGGTTTTTATTTCACCAGAACTGATGATACGGTATAGTGGGGGAAATAAAGCTGTATCAGAGCTTTCCAGAAGGTGCTCTTTTCCCATGCGGATTGCTTTGTTGCATACGCAATTGATCATCATTGGAGGACGTCGCTTTCGAAGGGCGATACTCTGGGCCTGCCAGTTTCCGAGGTGCTGGCTGGCGATCACCCGTATTAAATGACAGTGATTCGAGATCAGGAGGAGATCTTCGTACGCGTCATAACCAGGCGGTGGGCTTGGCGCGCAATGGGGCGCTGCGCCAATCTTGAGAGGCCACGTCGAGGCACGGCTTGGAAGTTTGAATTTCGGGACTCACAGCTTGGGTAGCTCGTTCCCGGTTTTTTTGCCTATAAAAAGGGGAAGAGGGGTCACGCTTGGTTATCCTCAAAGTGCCTTTCCCATCAGAGCTTCTACCATGCTCGCTTCTCTGCTGCTATGAGTGGGAGGGTCGACTTTTCCTCTCACAGGCTCCTTGCCGCCGGATAGCTGGGGCGACTGGGGAGCTGCCGGAGAATGGCTCGCCCTTAGGTGGTGGGTTTCGAAGATCATATGGAGAGCGCACAAGGGGGGCGCAGAGATCATACGGAGAGCGCACATATGCGCTTCTGGTGCGATCTCTGCGGCTTGCTGTGGGGGAGTTACGGTAGGAAGTGTATGTACACCCCCGTAGCACGCGCAAACTCTCCTTTTTTCGCTGGCTTGGGTTCCCGTCTCTTCTCTGAGGGGAATCCTTGCCACGGGAGGGAAAATATGGGAGCAACCGGGGTCGGATGGTCCCCGGTTCTCTCGTCCGGGCGGCGGCCTGCGATCCAGCACCCCCTCCTAGGGGGGCGGGCTGGGTTGTTCGAATCCTCAGAATCAGCATCCATGGGCCGTGCCCCCTTTTGGACCCACGGGCCATGCCTCCTTTTGGATCTTTTAATTCATCCGAGGCCGTGGAGGGTCATCTTTATTATCCGTCCAGGCGGACTGGCCATTTTGTGGTTTGCATGATTTGTCGATCCGGATGTTGGAACATCGCAGCTGTCTAGGTCTGCTTTGGAGAAGTTGTCCGAATGCATTTCAATGTTTTAACACCTGTGAGGCATTTGTAATTGATCATGATCGGCAATAAAGAGAATTTGGTTCTGTTTTTCAATCCTCATCTTTTCTGTGCCGAGCTTGCTATCATTATTGTTTGTGGGGTGCCGACAGCGTTCCGCTCGTCCTTAGACGAGGGTCTTATGCCGCCCAAACTAGCTGAAGTTCGCGCGCGGTGGTTTAGAGGTCGTTCGGCGAAATATGCTCCTTGCTTAGATCGGGAGTTTGATATTTTCGTGCTTCGCTTTTGCCGGAGCCCAAATTATCGAGGGTCGGCTTTGATCGAAGTTCGGGGAATCTGTACCTTCTCCCATTATGGTTTAGGGAACCTGTCGTTCGGCCCTGCCGAAGTTCGGAAACGTTTGACTTGGCCCTACCAAGGTTTGGAGAATTGGTAGCTCGGCCCTGCCGAGATTCGGGGATTTTGTAGCTCGGCCTTGCCGAGGTTCGGAGAACATTTGACTTGGCCCTGCCAAGGTTCGAAGAATTTTGTAGCTCGGCCCTGCCGAGGTTCGAAGACTACTTTACTTGGCCCTGCCAAGGTTCGAAGAACTGGTCACTCGGCCCTGCCGAGGTTCGGAGAACTGGTCACTCGGCCCTGCCGAGGTTCGGAGAATTTTGTAGCTCGGCCTTGCCAAGGTTCGAAGACTATTTTACTTGACCCTGCTAAGGTTCGGAGAACTGGTCACTCGGCCCTGCCGAGGTTCGGAGAATTTTGTAGCTCGGCCCTGCCGAAGCTTGGAGATTCGGGCTCGAAGGGAGCGACTCAGCTGTCGTTGTAAGCCACAGCGTTAGGTCCATGCGGCGCTTGATAAAGGGGGCGCCAGAGCGGAACGGGTGGTATATTGTCATGCTTTTATTGGTGCGGCCACCCCTCCCGAGGGGGCAAGTTACTGGCCGAGCGCCGGACTTCCATGTTTTCCGAGAAAAGGGGGCGATATTAAGCGGCTTGGGGAAGCGTCGAATGCATTTATTGCGAGGGCCGACAGATTGGAAAATGTTCGCTTGGAGAATTTCGGACGATCTGTTCGCGTTTTCCAATTTTACTCGGGATAGGGCGCGACTCTTCGGATTCCTCGTGCATTGGGACGGTGACACGTGGCAAGTTCTCATGGGTCGGCGGTCGCGGTGTGGCCGATCGAGATACCTGCCTGGCGGGTATAAATACGACCGAGGTGCATAGGTTTCGTTTATCCCTCGATTTGAAAAGATGGCTTCCCCAGCGCGATCATCAGGTGAATCGCGCTCCTCACTTGACAGCCCGCCGCGCTCGGAGGGGAGGTCCACCTCCATCACGGTTGATGGAGAGAGCCTGGCGTCGGCCTTCGCGACTAACGAGCAGCTCGCGAGGGTCGCCGAACAATTTTTGGACATATCGGTCAGGGAGGCGGAAGCCTCATGCCGGTTGATGGACCTGCAGAGAGAGGAGATTGCGTCCCTGCGTCAGCAAGTGGCTGACCTGACGGGGCGCCTGGAGGAACTGTTAGCCCCCGGGAGTGACTCCGAATTCTGATTCGGGGCCTCCCCTCTTGTTTTTTGCTTTTTACTGCTCCTTCGTAGTCCTCATCTTTATGAATGAAAGGTGGGTCTCACTTTTGAAGTCCCTTTCTTTAAGAGTTTTCGGTCTTGATCCGTGTGATAAATCAGGGGGTTGGCGTGGCCCCGTCGTTTTTCACGCGCTGATATAGACTCTTTAAACGATGGGTTATAGGGGTGCCACCCAAAAGATTTCTAGTAGCAGAGAGGGAAATCATCTAGCCCTGCTCGAGGCTCTCGGCCGATTAAGCGGGGCTCAAATGGCCTCAAGAGGGGGTTTTTGCCAATGGTGGCTTCTTCATTTGTGTCGACGGTTCTTGTTTAACGTGCTTATTTTCAAACCGGACAAAGTCCTTCGGGGACTATTTGGGGGGCCGTTCGGTTTTGGTCGAGGCCTCTATACTTCGGCTTTTTCACTGGGGTTTTAGCCCGAATAATTTTTACCTGGCCTTGCCATGGCTCGAAGGATTCGTTGCTCAGCCTTGCCGAGGTTCGGAGGAACGTTTTACTTGGCCCTGCCAAGGTTCGGAGATTTGTTGCTCGGCCCTGCCGAGGTTCGGAGAAATATTTTACTTGGCCCTGCCAAGGTTCGGAGATTTGTTGCTTGGCCCTGCCGAGGTTCGGAGATTTGTTGCTTGGCCCTGCCGAGGTTCGGAGAAATATTTTACTTGGCCCTGCCAAGGTTCGGAGATTTGTTGCTCGACCCTGCCGAGGTTCGGAGAAATATTTTACTTGGCCCTGCCAAGGTTCGGAGATTTGTTGCTCGGCCCTGCCGAGGTTCGGAGAAATATTTTACTTGGCCCTGCCAAGGTTCGGAGATTTGTTGCTCGGCCTGCCGAGGTTTGGAGAAATATTTTACTTGGCCCTGCCAAGGTTCGGAGATTTGTTGCTCGGCCCTGCCGAGGTTCGGAGAAATATTTTACTTGGCCCTGCCAAGGTTCGGAGATTTGTTGCTCGGCCCTGCCGAGGTTCGGAGAAATATTTTACTTGGCCCTGCCAAGGTTCGGAGATTTCCTGTTCAAACAGACAACTCGGTTGTGCCGAGGATTGGTAAGCAGTATCTGTTTCTCCTTGCAATTCATAACAACATGGTGCATAATGACTCATGCGATAGGTTTTGAGGAAACAGATAAGCAGGAACATGCGGTGAGGCGTGCAAAAAATGAATTCAAAGAGGACATACCCTACTGATAATATTTGCGAAGGTTGTCCATGTTCCAAGTCCGGGGAATGGACTTCCCATCCAGATCCTGCAGCTTGTAGGTTCCTAGTCCAATAATCTCCGTTATTTGATACGGGCCCTCCCAATTTGGCGCCAGTTTTCCCTGCTCCAGAGGTTTGGATACAGAAGCTTTCCGGAGGACAAGGTCGCCAGGTAGGAAAGCTTTCCCCTTGACCCGGGAGGCATGGTACCGAGCCATCCTCTGTTGATAAGCAGCCGTCCTGATTCGGGCCTTTTCTCTGACTTCTTCTACCAAGTCGAGGTTGGTGCGGAGTTGCTCGTCGCTAGCTTCCTCCGAATAATTCTCCACCCGCAATGATGGGAGGCCTATTTCCACAGGGATGACGACCTCTGTGCCAAAAGCCATTCGGAATGGAGTCTCACCGATCGGGATTCTCGGGGTAGTTCGGTAGGCCCACAAGACATGATGTAGCTCGTCGGCCCATCTGACTTGGGCTCTGGAAAGGCGAGCTTTAATTCCCTGGAGGAGGGTCCTGTTGGTTACTTCGGCCGCTCCGTTGGCTTGTGGGTGTCCGACCGAGGTAAGGTGGTGGCGGATTCCATGTTCCTCACAGAATTGGCAGAATTTGGAGTTGTCAAACTGTTTACCGTTATCGATGATTATGGTGTGGGGAAGGCCGAATTGACAGATGATGGATCTCCAAACAAAGTCCCTGGCTCGTGCCTCGGTGATTTGCGCGACCGCTTCCGCTTCGACCCATTTGGTGAAGTAGTCAATGGCGACAAATAAGAACTTCCGCTGTCCCGTCGCAAGCGGGAATGGGCCGAGGATGTCCATCCCCCATTTGGCAAAGGGCCAAGCAAAGGATATGGAGACTAGCTCGGCGGAAGGGAGTCTTTAGATGCTTGCGTGTCTCTGGCAGGAGTCACAGGCTCGGACTAAATCGTCTGCGTCTCTTTGCATGGTCGGCTAGTAGTAGCCCTGCCGCAGTACCTTGTGACATAGGGATCGGCTTCCCAGATGGTTGCCGTAAATTCCTTCATGCACCTCACGCAGAGCATAATCTGCTTCGGATGGGCGAAGGCATCTAAGCAGCGGCATGGAGAACGACCGCTTGTACAGTTGGTTGTCAATCAGTACGTAGTGAGTGGCTTGCAGCTTCAGCTTCCTAGCCTCTCTTCGGTCGAGTGAAAGCGTCCCTTCCTTGAGGAACTTGAGGATTGGGTCGAACCAGGATGGTTCGGCCTCGACTTGCATCACCCGATCGGCTTCCGTGATGCTCGGCTTTTCCAGAGTCTCCAGGTGAAATTTTTGCTCGGCATCCATTGACTCCGTGGTCGCCAGCCGGGAAAGTAGGTCGGCACGGGCGTTCTTAGATCTGGGGATTTGAATAATTTCAAATTCAGAAAAATGAGGAAGCAAGCTACGCACCTCCTGGAGATACCGAATCATGTTCGGCTCCCGAGCTTCAAATTCTCCCCGAACGTGGCCGGCTACCAACTGAGAGTCGGTGAAGGCGCTGAGTTTTTCCACCTTCAGGTTGCGGGCGATCCTGAGACCAGCTAACAGGGCTTCATACTCGGCTTCATTGTTGTAAGCTGGGAAGGAGAATCGGACGCCGTACTCGAAGGTCATCCCCTCAGGACTGGTGAGAACCAGACCCGCACCGGAGTGATGGGCGTTAGACGACCCATCGACGTGAAGGAGCCACCGGGCTCCAGATTTCGGCTCTTCAAGGGAGTTTGGGGCAGAACCGTCCTCCGGGATGGTACACTCGAGAAGGAAGTCGGCCAGTACTTGGGCTTTGATGGCTGGGCGAGGCTGAAAATGTATGTCATGCTCGCTTAGCTTGACGGCCCACTTGGTCATTCTTCCCGATGTCTCGGGACGGTGGACAACCGTCTTGATGGGTTGGTCAGTTAGGACCGTTACAGAGTGTGCTTGGAAATACGGCCGTAGCTTCCGAACTGAGGTAATCAAGGCCAACACCATCTTTTAATCCTGCTATACCTCATCCCTACGTCACGGAGCAGCCTGCTCACGTAGTAGATCGGCTTCTGAATCTTGCCTTCTTCCTTGATCAGCACCGAGCAGACCGTGCCCTCCGAAACGGCCAGGTACAAGAATAAAGTTTCTCCTGGGGTCGGGCTGCTGAGGAGCGGGGGCGAGCCGAGGTACTTCTTGAGATCTTGGAACGACCTTTGGCATTCGGGAGTCCACTGGAAGTTTTTGGCCGATCGGAGAGTTTTGAAGAAGGGAAGGCATCTCTCGGCCGACTGCGCCACAAAGCGGTTAAGGGCTGCTATCCTCCCGGTTAGGCGCTGGACTTCTTTAACTGATGCTGGGGGCGCCATTTGTTGGAGAGCTTGAATCTTCTGGGGGTTAGCTTCGATGCCTCGCTGGGAGACCATGAAGCCGAGGAACTTCCCCGAGTTGACGCCGAAGGCACACTTGGTCGGGTTGAGTTTCATTCCATATTTGCGCAACGTTGCAAAGCTCTCCGAGAGGTCCTCGACATGCTGTGACGCCTCCCTGCTTTTAACTAGCATGTCGTCCACATACACCTCCATGTTCCGGCCGATTTGCTCCTTGAACACCTTGTTGACCAGCCGCTGGTAGGTCGCCCCTTTATTTTTAAGACCAAAAGGCATAACTCGGTAACAGTAGGTACCTCGATCAGTTATGAAGGCGGTCTTTTCTTCGTCCTCGAGGGCCATTCGGATCTGATTGTAGCCAGAATAGGCATCCATGAATGACAGCATTTGGTGGCCTGAGGTGGCGTCCACGAGCTGATCGATCCGAGGGAGGGGGAAGCTGCCCTTCGGGCAGGCTTTATTGAGGTCGGTGAAGTCGATGCAGATCCTCCATTTGCCGTTCGACTTTTTCACCATGACGACATTTGACAGCCAGTTCGGGTAATTTACCTCTCGGACGAAGTTGGCCTTTATGAGCTTGTCGACCTCTTCTTCAATGGCTTTCTGCCGCTCTGGGGCGAAGCTTCTCTTCTTCTGCTTAACGGGCCGGTGCCTCTCGTCCACATTGAGGCGGTGGACGAGGACCTCAGGGCTGATTCCTGGCATGTCGGAGGCGGTCCAGGCGAAGATGTTGGCATTGCCCTGGAGGAACCTGATCAATCTGTGCCGGGGCTCTCCTTTGAGTAGCGACCCGATTCTTGTGGTTCGGTCGGGACGAGCTTCATCCAGCGGTATTTCCTCCAATTCTTCTGCCGGTTCTCCCCGTTGTTCGGCGAAGTCCTCACGAGCGTCTAACCCGTCAACTTCGGGCATTCTAGACTGAAGGCTCGTAACGAAACATTGCCGAGCCATGGCTTGACTTCCCCGAACCACTCCAACTCCTCGTTCGGTGGGGAACTTCATAGACAGATGCGGGATAGAGACAACCGCCTTGAGGGACATTAGGCCAGGTCTGCCGAATATGGCGTTATATGGGGATCTGAGGTCGGTCACCAGGAAATCGGACTGTACAATAGTCACAAGGGGCCAGGTTTCTGCACGGACCGTCAGGGTGATGACCCTTCCGGGGTAATGACGTCACCGGTGAATCCCATCAGGGTGGAATCCATGGCTCAAAGGTTTTCCATGAGCAATTTCATCCTGGCAAACACACCGAGGTACAAAACATTTACCGAACTTCCACTATCGACGAGGATTCGGCTTACATCATAATTGTTCAAGTTGAGGGATACAACAAGTGCGTCATCGTGGGGAAGCTGTATCCCAAGAAGATCATCATCGAAAAGGAGAGCTCGCCGGTGCGTGCCTTTTTCGGCACCGGTGCATCACCGTCGCCCCTGGAGCTCGATCCGCCGGCCTCCTCAATCATGTTGATATGGCCAACCACGGGCGGATTTGGTGGAGGAGGGAGTTGTGGGAGCTCGGGCTGGAGGTCACCTCCTTGCTGCTGCGGCTCGGGCGCCCTCCTGAACTGATCTAGCCATCCCCGCCGGATCAATCTCTCTATTTCATTCTTCAGCTGCCAGCATTCTTCGGTGTCATGACCATGCTCCCTATGGTAGCGGCAGTACTTGGCGGGATCTCTTCGGGTCGGGTTCCCTCGGAGAGGTACTGGCCGGGGAAGTTGGCGCTCTATTTCCATGAGGATCTGCGCCCGGGGCACAGTCAGCGGAGTATAGCGATCGAATCGCCTAGGAGGACTCCGGGAGTGATTCCTTGGCGGCAGCGGGGGGCTCTTTGGCGGCGAGGCGGACTTGGTCGATGGACGGGACGGTGTCTGTCGGGGACTTTGGGCTCTTGTTTCTTTCTTGCTTGCTCAGCGCGGGCCACCCTCCGCGACTCCTCGACCCTAGCGTATTTGTCCGCAAGGGCCATCATATCAGAAAGACATAGCCACCTCGTGATTAAGGTGGTCCACCTCTAGCATGGCCTTGTTGAAACGGCCAAGATAATTCCTCAAGGACTCCCCCTCTCTCTGCTTGACTTCGGAGAGGGAGTCGGATCTTTGTCGATGGTGGCGGCTGCTGACGAACTGGCCAATAAAAAAGCGGCTCAGCTCGTCGAACGATTCGATGGAACCCGGTTTCAAGGCATTGAACCAGGTTCGGGCGGATCCTCTGAGGGTGGACGGGAAGGCTCGGCAGAGGATCGCGTCGGATGCTCCGTGGAATATCATTATTGACCGGAAGCTACTGAGATGGTCGTCCGGGTCGGTGGAGCCGTGATAGGGCTCGACGGCTGGCAGTTTGACATGGGAGGGAATCACTTCCTCCATGATTCCCCTAGAGAAAGGGATGCCCTGCTCTGCCTTGGGCTGGGGCAGATGGGTCTGTTTGGCGGCGTCCAGCTCCTGACGCATTTCCTGGATCTGACGGCGGATCTCCTCTTCACCGCCGAGAGGAGGAGCTGGGCGCGAGAACCGCAAGGACGGCGTGGAGTCATGGTGAGACATCGCCGGGGAGAGGGAGCGGGCTCGCGAGATCTGGGAGGATCTCTATCGTAACCGGTTCGAGGGACCGGTTTGTCCCCCCTGGGGCGATGTGGGGGATCCGCTGACTCATGCGGGTCAGAGGAGGAGGTCGCCGGCGAGGAAGAAATCGCCGTCTCTTTCTGAGGATGCGAAGCAGGAGGAGCTGCAAGGCGCTCCTGAACCAGGTGGGTGAGGGCCTGGACCTGTTGGACCAGCGTAGCGAACTGGTCTTGGGTCACTGGGATAGCAGGCGGTGACGGAGTTTCGACCGGTGGGGGTTGTGGCGCTGCAGCGCCAGTCGGATCAGGCCTCTGGGAAGCGACCTGATCTTGGGCATCAGAGGCTGCTCTCCTCCGGTTGGCCATTGGAGAGGTTCTTCTCCGGATTCAGATCCTTGTCTCCTTTCTTCAAGTTTTAATGGGATTGAGGCCCTTCCTCTAGCGCCAATCTGTTGCCGCCGGGATCCGCCCTCCGACTCGGGCGCGGTCGATCTCCAGGGAGAGGGGTGCGGCGGACCTGCAAAAAGAAGCCCACACGCGGAGGGACGCTGGGGGTGGTCCTCCGCGGGAGACCCTCCGACGCTCAAGTCAGTGGAGAAGAAATCAGCGATCAACCAGACAGTGGGGAGGTGGATCTCTCCGGGAGACCTCTCCGGGGGCGGCCAATCGGAGGCTCCAGAGGGCGAGAGCATCGAGCTGCCGGGAGAGAGGAGAGTGAGAGTGGGGGCGCAAGACGCGCAAGTGTGCGTACAGAGTTGCGTACCTAGGGGAATGTGTGAGTCTGATATTTATAGACTGTTGTTTGGGTCTTGAGCGCCTTCTGGAAGGTTCGGAGGTTGTTACGATACGGAGACGGACAGAATCAGGCTGTTGTGGGGCCGTTAGAATCCGTATCTTGTTTGTTCAGAGATTGACGGCCGGGAGAGCTCCTTGACGCCTCGAGATCTGGTTGAGAAGGCCTGGGGCGGTTATGATAGGCTTTAGGCCACGTCCCGACATGATTCCTTATCTAGGATGCTGTTTCGATAGGCTTGGGGTCTCCCGCCTCAAGTTCCGTGGAGGTAAGTGTTAGGTTTCGGATTGCAAATGAAGCCGAGCTACGGAGGCCCGGAAGGGCCGATCTAGAGAAGCCCGGAGGGAGCCGAGCTATGGAAGCCCGGAGGGGCCGAGCTACGGAAGCCCGGAGGGAGCCGAGCCACGGAAGCCCGGAGGGGCCGAGCTACGGAAGCCCGGAGGGCCGAGCTACGAAAGCCCGGAGGAGCCGAGCTATGGAAGCCCGGAGGGGGCCGAGCTACGGAAGCCCGGAGGGAGCCGAGCACGGAAGCCCGGAGGGGCCGAGCTAGGGAAGCCCGGAAGGGCCAAGCTACGAAAGCCCGGAGGAGCCGAGCTATGGAAGCCCGGAGGAGCCGAGCTACGGAAGCCCGGAGGGAGCCGAGCCACGGAAGCCCGGAGGGGGCCGAGCCACGGAAGCCCGGAGGGGGCCGAGCTACGGAGCCCGGAGGGACCGAGCTACGAAAGCCCGGAGGAGCTGAGCTATGGAAGCCCGGAGGGGCCGAGTTACGGAAGCCCGGAGGGGCCGAGCTATGGAAGCCCGGATGGGATGAAGGAAGGAGGTTAGCCTTAACCATCTTGCACGGATATTAACGTAATGACGATTTTACCTCTCAACAGAACTCATGGTAGTCGAGCACACCATTCCCATCGATATCATAAGCCCTTATCATGGCAGCACACTCCTCATGAGACCTCACGTCCCCTAAGCGGCTCAACACCCTCTGCATCCCCTTTGGTGTGATGCAGCCTGACCCCTTCTCCACCTCAAACATCTCGAACGGCCTCCTCAGATCCTCGTGCCCTCCATCGCCATCGCTCTCCATCAGCCTCGCAAAATCCCCGTAGTCCATCAGGCCGTCTCCATCCGAGTCAAGGCCCTTGATCGCCCTCTCGGCCTCCTCCAAAGTCATCTCCTCCCCAGCCGATGCAAAGAAGGACCTTAGCTCGTCGCTCGATATCTTGCCGTCGCCGTTTCCGTCGAAGCGGTGGAACGCTTCGCGAAAGTCTTCGGCCTGCCGACTAGTAGAGCTATTATGGGGAGACGTAGGAGAGGTTGGCGAGCTGGGCTTGGAGCGGCGACGGCGGTGGAGGGTTAGCCTGAAGGTGTTGCCAGAGAACCACTTGGACGGCTTAGAGAGGGTAGAACCAGTAGCCTGCATATTGTTAGGTTAAAGAAGGGAAATGAGAATAGTAGATATAGGAAGAAATGTTTGAGCTTGAACATTTATAGAGAGATGATGAGTTTGGCTGTGAAGAAGGTGCGCAGGGGTGGCGTAGGAATTGAAGGAAGGAAGGAAGGCGCATGGGAGCTTCGTCTCACTAGCTTGAGGTGGCGTAGGAATTGAAGGGAGGAAGGCGCATGGGAGCTTCCTCTCACTAGCTTTGGGTTGGCACTTGGCAGGCAAAAAGAAATGAGTGCACCGATGACATGGGACCGGTTTTAATTACGGGCCAATGAAAGTCCACTTGGGCCAATAATGGAATCCTGAGTCGCATCTGAAAGAAAGGAAATAAAGAAGAATCTTGCTTGAAGCTCCCTGTGGAGTACTGCAATTTAATCTCGTTTTTTTCTCACTCCCCCACTGTTTTTAACAAACCTTTTCTCCGCTATTTGCCCAAAGGATCATCTCGATTTAAAGGTAATTTTGCCTGCTGCTCCGGTAGTGAACCGGCATCCAGTTTTCATCTTCTGGGAGCTCCCTTCAGGGTTCGTCAAAATCAATTTTGATGGGAGCATCCGAGGCAGAGCTGGTGGTTCTGCGTTCCTGATCCGTGGTCCCCATGGTGACTTACTAGGAGCTGGAGGGTTCAGTACTCTTGACTCCTCTGTTACTATAGCAGAGCTTCATGCGGCTTGGACGGATATTTCTTATGCTACCTGAACTCTTCATGCTCAGAGGCTGTTGATTGAGGGTGATTCCCTATCGGTCATTTCTTGGCTGCAGAAGGTGAATTGCCATGTCCAGTTAACCCGATTCTTACTGACATTTGGGCTACCCTGCGGGAGGTTGACTTCGCTCAGATCCGCCATATCTATCGTGAGGTCAATGCAGCGGC
This sequence comes from Calamus simplicifolius, assembly GCA_900491605.1. Classification (NCBI taxonomy): domain Eukaryota; kingdom Viridiplantae; phylum Streptophyta; class Magnoliopsida; order Arecales; family Arecaceae; genus Calamus; species Calamus simplicifolius. Next base: position 91,107 of record UESW01004839.1, read on the forward strand.
GGATTGGGTGGCTTCTTATGTGGCCCAGCATGCTGGTTCATAGACCTGGAGGTTCGGTGACCCTTGTCCGTCTATTTTGCAGCATATTTTGTATTCTGATCAATCTGGGCTGATTCGCACTAGATTTGTGTGATCGCCCGCTTGTACCAAAAAAAAAAATTTTGAAGCCAAACTAATTTAAAGCAGTTTTTTCAAACTCAAATCAAATTGATTGTTTCAATAAATTAAAATAAATTAAGCAGTTTTCTTGATTTTGGTGCCTATCCCTAGGTGCATGGTACTGATTCCCAGCATGTCTTTTTTTTTTTAGACCGATTAAGCAGGGCATAGCTCCGATATCCATCATCGGAGTCCTTTATGGGCTTACATAGCGTATCAGATATGGTTATCCCGGAATCGAATCTGTGCTCTGACGAGATGGCTCCTTTCGGCAGGGTTATTAGGATGGATGTTTCCCTTTCTACCGAGTATACTTTCCATCACAATTTTCTTGATTCTGCTAACCCTGGTCACTCGGTCCCCTGCTGCTTCGGCAGTGAATCGGCGTACGTTCTTTATTTCTTGGGAGCCTCCACCTCTAGGGTTTGTCAAAATCAACTTTGATGGGAGTGTTCGTGGTAGATGTGTTAGATCGGCTTTTGTCATTCCTGGGGCAAATGGTATGATACTGGCGGTGGGAGGGTTTGGTTTACTTGACTCCTCGGTGCTTCTTGCCGAGCTATATGCGGCATGGGCTGGCATCTCCTATGCCATTCGGAACCTGGGCGCCCGCAGTCTTATCATAGAAGGTGATTCCATTACTGTTATTCGCTAGATCCGACAGGAGTCCAGCACCCACTTGCCTACTATCCCCTTATTGTGCGACATCCGCTTTAATCTTCTGAAAGCTCTTAATGTCCAATTCGGTACGTATACAGTGAAGCCAATACTGTTGCTGATTGGATTGCTCTCAGGGTGGCCTCTCACTTTGATTTTTGGAGCTAGAAGCAGGGCAACCCTTTCCCTATTATCCTTTCTCAGTTATTGTACTCTGATATATTAGGTCTAACTCATCCTAGAGTGGTGTAATCACCCGTCTGTACCAAAAAAAAAAAAATCAAATCCAATGGAATTGAATAAAAAATTTTGATTTGATTTATTAATTTATCTATAGAGGCTTTACATGACTCAAAAATTAGTTTGCATAACAAATTTTATATAATTAAATAATAATTTTTTTATTTAAAATAAAAAAATTTATCAGACAGCTCAATAATAGATACATGTTTGTAGTATTTCAATTTTGATTATAGTATAAATGAACGTTTATGCAATACATACACATCCTAGTCTGCTTTTACTTTATCTTGATTTTTTGAAAACCCAAAATGAAACTGAATTATTTTTCAGTTTTAGAAATTTTTAAACTGCACTAATAAGGCTAACACTAAATTTGTTTGAATTTCAATGCAAATCCTCTCTATGGTTCTAATTTCAGGAAATTTTTAGTTGGGACATGTGGCATGGGTTTCTTTGGATTGTGTAACTTGAGCCTACATCCATAGAATGACTGAAATTACCAAGAGTACTATTGATTAGGCTAGCTATCATAATCCGGCACATGTCCTAGCAGTTGGAATTTTCTACAACTTTTTATTTTTATTTTTATAATTGAATGCCTTTTAGATGCAATCCTGTCAATTTAGTATCAGTGCAAGGCCCAATTTGAAGCACATGGGACTTCAAGATTTGTCTTTAATGAATGATGATGATCATTATGCTGCAAGTCATCATGGGCTTCATGGAGATCCCAAAATACGCTCTTAATCTTGCCCCACAAATGAATGTTTCTGCTGTGCAGCGGAACTAGGCTTCACCTTTATGGTGAAATGGCGCCTAGTGTCTGTTGGGGAACGCGGAATATCCCCAAGATTACGGCTATAGCGTATATGAGTAATACAAAAAAAACTTTTACCGTTCTAATCTATGAGTACAAGATCATACCTTCAGGTTTGAACTTTGGAATACTTTGATTCGATTGCTCGACCTCAACCTTTTAGCCTTCCGCCGTATTCCCGAAAATACCTTCTTTCTCTCACAAGATGGTGGGATCTCTTGGCCGTCCTAGGGTTTCTTGTTTTTGTTTCTCCAAAAACGTTCTCCCTAGCAACCAACTGAGAGGGTATTTATAGGGCTATAAGAGGGACCAATAGGCAAATATGAAAAGGACTTCCCACGTAATTAAATCTCCCAATCCTACCCCGGGTTAGGATTCAATTACGTAAATTACAATTCATTCCACTAAAGAATTATAATTGTACTCCTAATAATATTCGAATTTATATTTTCGAGCCTTTAATATTAAATACTTATTATCTCCAACGTTAAGATTACAGATATCCACCAATTAAATTTAATTACTGAATATAATTTAATTGGCTTTTATTATCCTTGAGACCTATCCACTTAACTTATTTGATGTATCGGATTCAAAATCCACTTGCAAGATTTGATACAATCAAAACTTATAAGCTTCCTCAAGGGGTATCATCAATCCAATTTATCAGGACGTGGTTTCCTTCAACTATTAATATTCACCATATATATAATGTTATTACCCAACCCACTGAGTTTATTGACTCATATAGAATCTCACTCTATGTGTAATCAAAGCAATAATCACTACATACACGTGTCTAGAAATAGAATTCGGATTAAGAGCATAAGTAATCATAATATTCATGA